>JALPQI010019108.1:0-22836 GCA_025490895.1 Thaumatotibia leucotreta
ATGCTTTTTGCATTGTGAATTCCAAAGCAAGTGCCTATAGTCAATCTAATCATCTTAGTAAATACTATTCGTAAAATTGTAATAATATATGTTTTCAGTGAACACATCTCGGAGAGGCACGTAATTATTTTATACTATGGTATAAGCATATAAGCAATAAAAATGGCGCCAAAGTAGCCAAACGTTTTTTTTTCTATGATGGTTGGCCAACGTCATTACGCTTAGCTTTTTTTATTTGTTGCCATTTTATAAACATATACATGCCGAAGTCGCTTATCTGACCGAACATTGTTATGGTTGTGTATTATTACAGAGAGAGAACTAAATTTTATCTTGGGCAACATTATGAGCGCTTGTAACACTGTTCGTTATCTGTCAATTCAATGTCACTGTCATCACTTGACAGACGTTAGTTGTCATTTAGTTATCATGGCGGCTGCGTTGCTGTCAAATACAAAATTCCCTAATATTATTAAAAACCATGTTAGATTTAGAAACTCACTATCTAGTAATAAATCGGTGATTTTAAATAAGCCGCAGTTTAATTTAACATGTAAACAATATGCAGTTACAAGTCACTTCAGGGTAAGTACGGTTATCTTATTCCGTAGTTATTAGTTGTAGTTTTCCTGGTCTTTTCTTACGTTTCTTGAATGTTTTTGCGGCATATAACTAAAGTAAATTACTTTTCTTATTGCAGTATCATAGCACGCAACCACCAAGCAATGCTGGAGGTTCAGATCCGGCTAAAAATGTTTTGGCAGTGGTGTTGGCAAACAAACCTAAAACTGGAAAAATTCCAGTTGGTAAGTGTATAACAGTCCAATTAGAACTAAGCCAATAATTTCTGGTGAACTGATAATCCTATAAGATGTCCCTTGCAGATTTTTGTCGTGTTTTGACACTTATATAACCTATTAAACTTGACCTCGAAAATTCAATGCCGCCAAATTTCATGATACGCGGTATATCATAGCAATTTTATTATAAATTGCGACGCGGCATTTTTAGATGAGTTTTGTTTGCAAGCATTACTATGCATCTTTATGCTTGAACATCCTAAATGTAGAGTGGATGATATCACAAATCAATAAAACTACTGATAAGCTTCCTAGACACCTTATATCAAAGTGTTAAACAGAATATTATGAGTTAACCCTGCTAACACTTCAATTTATTCATATTATAATTTATTTGTAATTCTAACACCATCTAAAAGTATAACTGTTCTGAGATATCTTAAATAAAATGATTATTGATTTTAATTAATAAACTCAATAATTACTACTTTCACACATATTTCAAACTAAATTCAGTCTTAATTGCATACATGTTCGAGAGATGGAGGCAGAGTATATTGTCTGCTGACAACCAAAACTCACTCAGTAACAAATACCTACTTGAAATAAAGGTCATATCTCAGTTCCGATCCAGTATTGACATACAACGTTGCTAAGAGTAGTGACAGTTTTTATAGTGAGTTTTGGTTGTCAGCCGAAAATATATACCCCAAAAATCATGAAATAATAAACATAGATACTTAGCCTCTATGTAACTGCTTGGAGCCACTTATGTAAAGTTCTAGGTATCAAATGGAAAAATAAATGTGTTAGTTGAAGTTTCTCTTTCTAAACTTTCTACACTTACTCTCAAATATGTTTTGCTGCTTTTGCTTGTCATGCTCGGTCTTGTATACCGCTTTAGAATAAACACTTCACTTATTCTTATGTTACAGTGGCATATTAAAATAATATAATTTAATATTGCATAAGCTGGATTTAGTCTGTTTACTCTTTCTCATGTAGGTAATGCTTTTCAAATATTTGATTTGATACAATATGGTTGTGATCTAAACAATTATATTGAAATTTATTAAAATAAGTCTGAACCTAGTAATAGTGTTAAATGTAGTTTTGAGATAGTTTTGTGTCTACAGATATAGATTCATGATCAATTTACAACAAATACATTGTAAATGCCATGACAAATAGTTATCATTTTGTTGCTAATTTTATTTATACATTGTTACATCATACTTTAAATTCTCTAGCATAATTCTTAACATGAAAGACAAAAGGTCGAAACTAGGAATTCCTTTAACTTATCTAACCTTATGATTTTGACACACCGTTGAATTGATCTATGTCTCATACTCAATAACTGACTTTATGCCTTACATGTCAAGATTTTGTGTTACTAATACTTGGTTGAATGCAGCTCTTTGTTCCCACACCTTTTTGCTATCCCTGTGTTTGTCCTATAACCCTTAACCTATCCATTAACCCTTTAGTTTGCTACATGCATTGTATGCTTCATTTAGTGTCCAATGGAATTTTTCGTTTCTTTTCTTAGTGTACTAGAATGAATACTTTTGTTAGTATTTTAGCATCATCTAGTTGCCTAAAAACCTTTTGAATGGTCTTCTACTATAAAGAATGTATGAATGCAATACAATATAAATATTTAATATTGCAAACTGCAAATACAGAAATAATATCCATCTTATGACTAAAGAGTGATAAATGTATAATAGTTTTAAAATGTGAAAGTGCAACATTTTGATAAATAATTTAACTGTCTAGATTTTCTCTGATAAACAAACTACAGTTACATACAAAATAACAGCAAGCAATTCATGGAAATATTGTCTTTCATTCAATCTGAATATGGGTGTTTTTTTAATCAAGTGTGTTGCAAATACATAATATGGGGTTGAGGAAGTATTGTGTCGACTTGTTTGTATGGTCAAATGGTACAAAGAAACTATTCTATATTTGTAGTTATGAATGCTTCAATATTAAATGATAGTTATTGTATTCCAATTTATAAAAAATAATACTCAAGCAAATTGTTAAAAACTTCTTTATGACATTTGGCAAGTTCTAACTCAAGCATATCAAGTAAGCCTGTTAATTAATAAGCATTTTTGAATCTTTTGACACAATAGAAAGTAAAAAAAAGAAAGTACCGGTTCTAACTATACACCACTGACCTTAGAAGAACCAGTAAGAAACTCAGCAGGACTTATTTTTCCTAATCAATAATAATACATCTTATAAAAATAACATGCATTAAAGAAGTTATTATACATAAAAAAAAATAGACAAATAAAATTTATATACGAGTTAGTAATATTGCATCTATATCATAAGTATTTCAAAGACGGTATCACAGAGGTTTATAAAAGCACTGAATTGGACACAGCAAACTCCCGACCCATCCAGTCCTCTTTCCGCCCTAGGTATCCAAAAAAGGGGCTGCTTTCACCCAGGTGCCTCTGTTTTGTCCCGAGAAGACATAAACCTGGGAGACGCGAAGCCGGTCACCGGATCTGATATGATAAGGGGCATGCTGGCGTATATTTGGCCAAAGGTAAGTTTTTTAATTTTTTTCTGAAGTTGTGAACGCAAATGGGTGAATCAAGTCTTTTCAATCTGTTATTACCATGGTTACCGTCTCCTGAGTAATGCTGAACTAAAACATGATTTTTTTTGGTGTTAATAAGCCCTTTATTAAAGGTGCGTTCAAACCAAAAGAGCATTCGCTGTTCTATCCCCCGTTCTACGAGATCAACCAATCACGTTTTGTGTAACGATTGAATTTCGTAGAGTGGGGCGTTAGAATAGCGAATGCTCTTTTGGTTTGAATGCACCTTTAATGGACCACCTACAAATATGGACTACATGGCATGTTTTCATAATTTAAGTAACATAATTTTGCATAAAACCAGCGTTACTCAGGTATATTACATACTTATTGCCATGGTTACGCTCTACCATGGCAATAACAGATATAAGAAAATTGATTCATTCAAATAGTATTAGCCAATTTAAAAATAGACTTCACAAATTATCTACAACAATATGAACTTTGATTTAGACATTCCACCATATCAGCAATGGCTACTTGTCTAAAATTAAATATAGTATAAGTAATAATGAATGTTTAGAATTGTTCCATGGTTTTAGATAATTTCGCCTGGCAACATACTTGTCATGAACTTAAAAAAAAAAAAAAAAACGTTCAATGAGTTGTCATTAATCTTTCGGTGCGATAGCACGTACTCGTTTTCGTAAATTCAAAGTATTCAAATCTTTCGTATCAAGCAGTTGATTATCGTATAAAATCTTTGCTTTCAACTGTGTGTGAACGTCGAAGAAGGCAGATCCGTTGGAGGAAGCACGAGTCTTTGCATCTCGCTGGAGCTGGTTAACGGTAAACCTTTGCCGAAGGTAAGTTTGAACGAGCCAACGGTGAGGAGCCTATACCAGCCGCTACAGCCGAGATCTGCGCTATCTTCTGCAGATCACAAAGGTACGTGTTTTCATACAGCTGATAAGCCTTCCACACCAAGTTCCACATTATTTTCGTATCGTTGAAACTTTGAACTTTAAAACTTTAATTATAAAAAATTACAGTCCGCTTTTATCGAAGAAATAATCATACATTTTTATGGTCCTCCGACCGAATTAATTTGTAAAGTGCCCGTGGTTATTTTCGCGTTATTTCGTATCATTTTCGCATATTCAATATCATTTTCGTAAAAATTTAGTCGTTGCAAATTTAATAAAAACATTCGAGGGTAAGCATAGAACACACTTGGCTAGGGCGTTTTTCCGTTCCGTTTACACGTTTAGGAGTTTACACATTCATATCGTAAATCGTTCATAGTGATAGACAGACAACTGTCATAATTTGTTGAAGTGAATAGTTTCTGAACGCATCGTAACTGTCAGTGACGTTTTGCTGTCACAGTAGTTGTCAGATTAAATTAAAATAACCTATTCCTCTCACGTTTGTTCAAGATTATTTATTTCGTTAAAGTTAATAATTCATAATATAAATATACTTTTTTTCGAATAAACATGGGTGGCGGTGATAAGTCGGAAAATTGTGACAGGAATCGTGTTGGTCGCGATTATGCATTTGCTAGATTGGAATATATGCAGAACTCCGACTTGCAGGGTTATTGTATGCAAGATGTGAACAACATCGAGAAGGATTTTCATGCTTTTCAGGTTGATTTACTCGCTTCTTTACCCAGCGGTAAAAGGACAAATGAATTAGAAGTGTCGTCACAGTTTGAAAAACTAGTGAAATCAATTAAATTGCGTTTAACGGAAAAAAGTGAAGAACTTAAGCCTGTTCTTGTAAATAATAGTGCCAGTAATCAATTTAATGTAGGTGTTCGATTACCCAAAATAAATATCGTACCTTTTGACTCCAAAATTGAACATTGGGTATCGTTCATACAGATTTTTGACTCCTTGATTCACAACAAAGACATCCCCGCTGTTGAGAAATTTCATTACCTCTTAACAAGTGTTAGTGGTCATGCATTTAATTTAATTAAAAATTATCCATTGTGTGATGAGAACTATTTAATAGCATACAACACTTTAAAATCTTATTATGATAAAAAGAGGGTTATCGCTACCATTTTTTATGAAAAATTATTGAACTGTGAATCAGTGAAGTCAAAAAATCCTACAGAATTAAATAGAGTTTGTCGAACATTTAAAGAAAATTTAGAAATATTGTCAAAATATGATTTGCCGGACAAGAATTTCATGTTGTTCCACTCGTTGTGGTCAAAGTTGGATGTGGCCACAAAAGAAGCCTTCGAATTGCAATTGCACTCAAATGCTGAGATACCACTTTATGACGATTTGATTTCTTTTATTGAAAAGCGTGGTCAAGCATTGCAAAACTCTATGGGTGTGATATCTGAAGACTTTGGAAAGCCGGCAAAGAATATTAAGCCTAAATCATCATCATCATTTGTCGTGCTACCTTTGAGTACCTGTGCCATATGTGCGGCTCCAGGTCATAAATTAGAACAGTGTACAAAGTTTTTAAAATTGTCTCCGTTTGATAGATTCACTCAGGTGAAGGAGAAAAAATTGTGCATTAATTGTTGTCGTCCGTCTCATACGGTAAAAAATTGCAAATCTTTGGTATCCTGTGGTACTTGTAAAAACAAACACCATACTTTGTTACATTTTGATAAAAGCAATGAGGTGGAGCCTACTAGTTCACCTAGTACTCAAGTTACATTGGCTGTTCCAAACTTAAATTCACAAGCCTTGTTCTCAACAGCTATTGTATTAATTAAAAATAAATTTAATAAATTAGTACCCATTCGAATGCTTATAGATAATGCCAGTGCTTGCAATTTTATGACTTTGAAATGTGCAAAGACACTTGGAATACCAATAAAGAATAGATTGGACTCGGTGAATGGCATCGGCCAAACATCAACTAATGCTGTTGGAGTTATTGATTGTGAGATATTCCCTTCGAATGGTGATTTCTCATGTAGCTTTTCGTTTGAAGCATTTGTGCTTCCTAAAATTTGTGCTGATATGCCAGCAGAACCACTTGATGTCTCATCTTGGAGGCATCTTAAGGATTTAGACCTTGCTGATCCAACTTTCGATAAATCTGGACCAATCGACATGCTAGTTAATGTCAAGATTTTCGCTGCAGCGCTTCAACCTGGTATTGTCAAGGGTAATGAAGATCAACCTATTGCTGTCAGCACTGTTTTCGGCTGGATAGTGATGGGCGAATGCTCAACTGATATTAACACATATCGTTCTCGCGGTCGTAAGGGTCCCAGTAAGGAGTGCTTTCTCGTGTCGTGTCTCTCATTGGACAATAATATCAAGCGCTTCTGGGAGTTGGAAAGTGTTGAGTCTCCGAAACAAGTAATATTATCGAAATCGGAATTGTCGTGCGAAAAGCAAATGGAAACTTCATATCATCGTAATTCTGAGGGCAGGATGGTAGTACCATTAACCTTCGTCGACCCTCAGGACAAACCCAGGTTTTCAAACTCTCGGGAGATTGCTCTCAAGCGTCTCTTAAATCTAGAGAGGAAGTTTAAATTAAATCCTCTCTTTCGGACAGCTTATGTCAATTTCATGAATGACTATTTGGAGTCTGGTCACATGGAGGAAGTTGACCCTCCTTTGTCGTGTGAAGGTCGCTTTTATTATGTACCACATCATGGAATTTTACGCCCCCACTCTGTCACCACCCCTCTTCGTTCTGTATATGACGCTAGTGCAAAAGATTCTGCAGGGAAATCTCTGAATGACACATTGCTGCCAGGCCCTAAACTGCAAAATAATATATTCGACTTGTTAGTTAGATTTCGTTGGCATGCAATAGTGTTCACCGGAGACATCAAGCAGATGTACCGTCAGTTCCTTGTTGATCTCGAAGACTGTGATTATCAGCGCATCCTCTGGCGGCCATCAGCTGATGACCCTGTGAAAGATTATCGCTTGCTCACAGTGACTTACGGTGTTTCTTGTGCTCCTTATCAAGCGCTCTGGTGTATATCCAAGTTGGCGAAGGAGTTCTCGTCTCGTGTTCCTCATGGTGCTGCAGTGTTGGGAAGGGATGCGTATGTCGATGACATCGTATCTGGTGCAGACTCGGTTGAAAATGCGTTGGTGTTACGTAAACAGCTGGTGGAAATCTTGTCGTCTGCTCAGCTCCACTTGCGTAAATGGACTTCCAATAGTCCTGAATTTCTAGAAAGCTTGCCAGGTTCGGAGCTTTATTCTGAGCAACTTCATAATTTTGAAGATGTTCATGATTTGTCGTTAAAAATTCTCGGTCTGTCCTGGCTTCCACAGGAAGATAATTTCACATTTAAAACATCGTTAAATGATTGTCGTTGTACGAAGCGGTCAATTCTCTCGGACATCGCTCGTATCTTTGATCCTCTGGGTCTATTATCCCCAGTTGTATTCTTTGCAAAATACTTAATACAACTTCTGTGGGTCTCTGGTGTCGATTGGGATACCGAAGCTCCCATCACCATTACTCAAGAATGGCGTAAGTTCAAATCACAACTGTCGGATTTGAGTTCATTGTCCATTCCTCGGAGAATGATTGTATCGTTTACATCACTACAACTCCACGGTTTCTGTGACGCTTCGGAGAAGGGTTATTGTGCTGTCATTTATTGTCGTGTCGTTCAGAATGACGGTTCTATTGTCGTGCGCCTGTGCTGCGCTAAATCCAAGGTGGCTCCTCTCCGTAAATGCTCAGTACCAAGGTTGGAGTTGCTAGCTGCTGTCTTACTGTCGGACTTGGTCATGTCGTTTCGGGAAGCTTTGAAAGATCTTCACATGTTTGATGATATCTACGCGTGGTCAGATTCCACTGTCGCTCTGACTTTGATTCGTTCGTGTCCATCAAAGTGGAAAACCTTTGTAGCCAATAGGGTTACACACATACAGGAAAATATTCGTCCTGACTGTTGGAAGCACGTTGCTGGTTCGGACAATCCTGCAGACTGCGGTTCCCGCGGCTTACTTCCAGCTGATTTAAGCCAGCACCCGCTATGGTGGGCGGGGCCGATCTGGTTGTCTAATTCTCAAGAGTCATGGCCGCAATCGGAGATCCTTCCTGATCAATCCGCTTCGAACGAGCAGAAAATTTATAGTCTGTTCACAGCCTCCAATGTAGCTTTCATAGACAATATTTTAAATAGATTCTCGTCTTTGCAGCGCATATTGCATATTCTCGCCTATTGTTTTCGATATATGCACAATTTGCAAAACCGAACTTCGAAAAATATCGAACCAAATTTATCGTCTGATGAAATCCTAAGGGTTATGCATTTTCTTGTAAAACACGTTCAAGAACAAGTTTTCGCCTCGGAAATTCGTTGCTTGTCGATAGATAAGTCACCACACCCTCTACCAAAACCTCTACGAAAATTGTCGCCATTTTTGGATGAGCTTGGGTTGTTAAGGGTGGGCGGTCGCCTTTCAAAAGGGAATTTAACATTCGATGTTAAACATCCGCTCTTATTGCCTCGTGAGCATAGGCTGACGACGTTAATAATTCAGGATTATCATCATCGGTTCATGCACCCTGGATTGCAAACTTTGCAGAATTTACTAACCCAAGAATTTTGGATTTTGTCAGCTAAGCGGGCAATAAATTCGGTAATTTCATCCTGCATGAAATGCTTTCGTTCTCGACCCAAGGTGGCTTCGCCTCCTATGATGGGTAATTTACCATCGTTTCGAATAAATCAAATTAAACCTTTTTCGTCCTCGGCGGTGGACTACGCGGGTCCCTTTGACATTAGTATGGCTCGCGGTCGTGGTCTACGCACATACAAATCGTATATTTGCGTTTTCGTGTGTACTGCTACCAAGGCAATACATTTCGAACTCGTTTCCGAGCTCACGTCTGAAGCATATCTGGCAGCTCTCCGTCGCTTTATTTCTCGACGCGGTCGTTGCTCCAGGTTAATTTCAGATCAAGGGAGAAACTTTATCGGTGCATCCAATATGCTACAAGATTTGATGGTTAAGGCTTCGCACGCAGAGAAAATTAACTTTGTTTTTAACCCACCTGGTAGCCCACATTTTTCTGGGTTAGCTGAGGCTGGCGTGAAGTCTGTGAAAACCCACCTCTCTCGTGTGATCGGTTCACAGCGGCTTACTTTTGAAGAGTTCTATACTGTCTTAACTCAGATTGAGGCAATGCTTAACTCGAGACCTCTGTCTCCTATCAGTTCAGATCCTAACGATTTATCTGTGTTGACCCCTGGTCACTTCCTCACTTTGGAACCACTCACCATATTACCGGAAGGAAATATGGTCGATGTGAAACTGGGTCCTCTGCAGCGATGGAAGCTGCTACAAAAGATCCACCAGGATTTCTGGCGCAAGTGGCAAGTAGAATACTTGCACACATTGCAACAACGCCACAAATGGTTCAACAACCAGCAAAACATTGTCGTCGGCATGCTCGTGCTAATTGTCAATGAGCAATGTAGCCCCATGAAATGGAAAATAGGCCGAGTTATCCAACTTCATCCAGGGACTGATGGGATTTGTCGCGTCGTTACAGTTCGTACCGAATCAGGCGAACTTAAACGACCAGTAGTCAAGCTGTGTCCCTTACCTTTACAAAATTAACTCCCAAATCACTAAGTAATAAAAAATAGTTTAATAGTATCGTTTTGAATATCGTAGAATAAATCTAAATCTAAGTGTAGTTAAATAGCACAAAACTATGCTCTGGTGTGTCCTATGAATACCTCTCGTTTAAAATATAATTCTCTCGTAAAAATACATGGTATTTTGGCGGGCGGAATGTTTAGAATTGTTCCATGGTTTTAGATAATTTCGCCTGGCAACATACTTGTCATGAACTTAAAAAAAAAAAAAAAACGTTCAATGAGTTGTCATTAATCTTTCGGTGCGATAGCACGTACTCGTTTTCGTAAATTCAAAGTATTCAAATCTTTCGTATCAAGCAGTTGATTATCGTATAAAATCTTTGCTTTCAACTGTGTGTGAACGTCGAAGAAGGCAGATCCGTTGGAGGAAGCACGAGTCTTTGCATCTCGCTGGAGCTGGTTAACGGTAAACCTTTGCCGAAGGTAAGTTTGAACGAGCCAACGGTGAGGAGCCTATACCAGCCGCTACAGCCGAGATCTGCGCTATCTTCTGCAGATCACAAAGGTACGTGTTTTCATACAGCTGATAAGCCTTCCACACCAAGTTCCACATTATTTTCGTATCGTTGAAACTTTGAACTTTAAAACTTTAATTATAAAAAATTACAGTCCGCTTTTATCGAAGAAATAATCATACAATGAAAATTAAAGGCTCATTACTCAAAGTTTCGATAGTTAGCGGATCGAATTACTCTGCCATTCAATTGTTCACAATTTTTTATTGTATGTAAGATTCATAGTAATCTTCCAATTAAAATTAATCTGTCACATCACATCAGACAGGTAATTAGCCTATCTTAGTCCACTACTGGACGTAGGCCTCTTCTATTCGTATAGATGCATTTGGATTGGCAAGAGAATTGACGATCGCCATATTGTGTCCACTATGATGATGATGCTGCTGGCCATCATCAATAAATTAATGGTCAGCGATACTAAAACTTCAATCCCTTAGTCAACTCTTACGATACCCTTGGGAAGACTTTGTGTGGCGTTAAATTCATTTTTAGTACAGATGGTGCCTTTTTTAGGCTCTAGTGCGAGAAGTGGCTCATTTTACGTCAGGTCCAAAACTTCGGAGGGCCATCTGTGCTAAAAAACGTCGTACGAGACACGTGCAAAAAGGAAATTCGTAACTCGTGTCGATTTAAATCACTCCCTTTGGTCGTGTTTCTCACTCAAACATCGCCACTCGCTTCGAATTTCATGTTTTTCGCACTTGTGCCGTAATGTACTATTTTACCGCCTTCACCACGCGGTCTGAAAATTTTACTTACTTACTGGCTCGGCTCAGTGACCCAAAGAGGATCTTGACCTCCGAAACGAGAGTACGCCACTTGTCACGATTTTCTGCCATGAATCAGAAAACTTTAAATATGTAAAAAATACCTATCGAAGCTGTACTGTAAGCCTTTAGTGTATAAACTTATTCTAAATTATGAAATAAACACATAAATAAAGAAATCTTATCTAAAATAAAGTAATATTTTCTTCGGTTTCCGCGAGGATTACACATGAAATAAAACTATGAAAACGGATAAACTCGCGTATATTAACTAATTTTAACTTCATTCCGACGTTTCGAACTCTTTACAGGGTTCGTGGTCTGCGGATGGGTTCGTGGTCTGCGGATGCAGTCATCCGCAGACCACGAACCCTGTAAAGTGTTCGAAACGTCGGAATGAAGTTAAAATTAGTTAATAAACGCGAGTTTATCCGTTTTCATAGTTTTATTTCTTGTACCTAAAGTAAAGTATTTTGGCTTGTCTCTATCATTCCAGCCAGCTATACAATCGAGTAATTTTCAGGACAACACGGAAATCCGCAACCGAGTCGTCTTATCTTTGTCTCTCCTGTTCGGCGCGAAGATAATGAACGTCTCAGTCCCTTTCCTGTTCAAATACGCGGTCGATGAGGTGAACGCTGCGACGGCCTCGACGGGAGATGCGCTGTTGGGCATGGCGACTGTACCGCAGGCGATTGGAACTACTGCCTTCAGTTTACTTCTTGGATGTAAGTAATAGTGGTTCTTATTTTTGCAATTTTGTAGGATCTTCGAACCAATAAGCTGTACATAGATGGATTAATCCAGCTCAGTCTCAGTCCCCTTCCTGTTCAAATACGCGGTCGATGAGGTGAACGCTGCGACGGCCTCGACGGGAGATGCGTTGTTGGGCATGGCGACTGTACCGCAGGCGATTGGAACTACTACCTTCAGTTTACTTCTTGGATGTAAGTAATAGTGGTTCTTATTTTTGCAATTTTGTAGGATCTTCGAACCAATAAAGGAGCTCTTTGCTCTCCCGATTGCAATTTTCTATGAGACACCCTCTCATTTTGGTATTTGATAAGTAAACCATATTTGTTTTTTTTTTAATTATTATAAACAAAAATTAGGGGTCGCTACCGAAGTACGAATTTCAAGATGGGCAATATCATTAATTGTTTTTTTATTACTTCCGTAGCGACCCCTAATTTTTGTGAATAATGCCGCACGAATTTCATGTTTTTCGCACTTGTGTCGTAATGTACTATTTTATCAAAAACTTTCTATTCCAGATGGCATAGCCCGAGCGACAGCCGCAGGTTTCAACGAACTCCGTAACGCGGTGTTCGCCCGCGTCGCGCAACATTCGATACGTCGGCTCGCGTGCAACGTGTTCACTCACATACACAATCTGGATCTTAGCTTCCATTTGGGCCGGCAGACTGGAGCCCTGTCTAAGGTACTAGATTTTCATCATAGGCAGGATCGCCATGTAACGACGGTGTCAATATCAGATAATATTACGAATCGTAGATGGGTCAAAACATATACAATAGGCATGATGACTGGCAAGACAAATCAGCATCTTTTTTCGAATTGTCAAAACGATCACCACTATGGGATTTTATATGAAATACTCAAAAGTGACGTCACGTTTGAGTACTGTCAAATGACCTACTCTTTTAAGTTCTATTCAATTTATTAAATAGAAGTTCTGTACAAAAATTACTGCAATCTACATCTTAGTAATAATTTCTTCGTGTATAATGTCGTGCATAATGTTACATAATTTATTTTAACTTCAGTCATCATCCCTATTAGAAAGGAGGTCGATTTAGTGCTCCTGAACAAACTAATCATATCATTTCAAGCTGTGTCTGTTAATGCAAATTACATCATCATCAGCCTATGTTAGTCCACTGCTGGACGTAGGCCTCCCCTATTAACAATGCGTATAGACGTATTAGGAGGTAAATGCCCATAATCGCCACGCTGGGCAAGCGGATTGGCGATCGCAGTAATGTGTCCATTATGATGACGCTGCTGCCCATCATCAATCTTGTAGAATGGTCAGTGACACTTTAATCCCTTAGTCGACTCTTACGACACTCGCAGGAGGAGTTGGGGTGGCGACAAATGTATTCTTACTGCCGTCACCACACGGCAGATATACAATACACGATTTTTAATATAGACAGGGTCGCCATGTAAAAACTTGTGTCAGTATTATATTTTAGTTTTTGCTGCTATATAATGTTGCTGCAACTGATAATAATTTGGGCGTAATTATCTACAGCTTCTTAGCTACGCATAAATGTAATGAGTACAAATAAAGTCATTGGCAACAAGCGGTGTCTGTATTGTAAATTAGGTACATAACTGACGATAATTACCTATAAATGTAATACAAAATTTAGACCAATTGCCATATAAAACACTACAGGTTTCGTGGATGGCCGTGAAAAAAGTAACTATGTCCCTGGACAAAGAAAGAGTATATGGACGGCAAAATTTGTAAGGGATTAATTCTCTGGCTAGTTTAGAGGTACTATCAACAGTACTGTAACACACCCCCCCTTATATACTAAACCCCCCTATAAATATACTATCTAACACCTAACCTACGTCACCTGAATATTAAAAATAAAATCAATCTGAAAATTCTAATAAGAAAATCTAGAATTCTAATTACCTACTTCTAATACTGCTTTATGAATTAATAATAAATAATCAAATAAACCGGAATAAATAAAGTTAATATCTTGAATTGGATCAGTAATTTGGCCAAATGATCGTTAGTGTGTATTTAGAAACCCTTCGTTGTGTCCGTTGTCAGTAACCGAAATCCTTTTCGCATATAGGTAAGAGTTGAGTATCTTAATACGCATATTTAATCTAAGTGTAAGAAATCATTTAAAATAAGAAATAATATGTCAGAATATAGGTAAGGTAAATGTCAGATGTAAATTATGTCATAGTTAATTTGTCAGCTAGAAAGAATGTTGTAAAGTATGTAAAAATAGTCCAATTACATGTCACAATATAAACAAAGAAGTTATAGTTAATTTTATACTGAAAATATTTTTATTTGGGGGTTAGAGATACTGCCCCGCCCCGCAGCATCCGTATCCATCTTCCAGTTGCAGGGTCAGGATTCCGCCCCCGTGCTGAAGGCACTAAAGTTCTGAAGGAACTTAATAATGACATGACCTTTTAGTCCTTCCTGTCATTATTTTGTGACATTTCTTGTCTTGTATGAGAGGATTTGCAAAGGGACATTTAACATAACAAAATACTGGTAGGAGCAGAAGTATTAGATCCACTCTAGTTATCCAGAATTCTGTAATTTTTGCAATACATTTCTTGTATTGTATTCAATGAAATAATATTATCCAAACTGTAGGTGTAGCCATTTTGTATCATACTTTCAGACCAAAATAAACTACGATCTTACTGCGATCTAGCCTGGGTAAATTACTCATTGAAAATTACATACCGTTACTAGTATGATTTGTGATAGTAGGTATGACCTTGTATTCTTAAGGTCGTGTTGGAAAATTACAGAACCACAGAAAACAGAATGAAGTCTTAGTACTCACTGCTAAGAGACGGGCAAACAAATATTTTCTTTTCATTTTCAAAAACAAAGTGCTTCTAACGTTACGACATATTGTGAGTTAAATATTTTAGTTTTCTCACAATATTTAATACTACCAGTAGAATAGCAAGGAGCAAAATATAAATTGTCAAATAGTATGTCAGGTTTGTCTATTTGTGTCATAAATAAATATATGTAATAAAATCCTAACTTGTCCCTAAACCCACCCTACATCCTAGCTAATTGTACATTAAAATGTAACCCATAAACCCGTAATTAATTTAAGTAAACAAATTAAGAAGCCATATATGTACCGGAACCTAGCTAACTAATGAAAATATGTAATGGCTTATACATCTCAAAAATTAGAAAATTACTTGAATCCTACAAAACCTACGCCTATAATATTCCTAGCCCTAACAGCTACACTATCCAACTATTCTACCGAAATATTTTCAAACTAGCACCCCGTGGTGCACATTTAAATTACACGCGTAATTTCCCGATGTGCAATGGGAAATTCTAGGCTATAGCTAACTACTTCGGATGGCGAAACTCCATTAGACTAACACCCTATTTTCCCGTGTGCTGTTTGTTCCTTCTCGATAGGGATTGGGACAGAAAAGGAACAAACTGACGAATAAATGTGAATATATATATATATAGATAAAAAGGACTAAGCAACTGGCTAATTTAGAAAATCAGAGTTGACTTTCCAAATCGTCCGGCACTTAGGGGTAAAACACCAGTCTCAATAAATGCTGGTAACTGTCTGGACACTAAAGAACGCTAAACTAAAGAACGCTAATTAGAAAGCAAGAACCGACGTTGTCACCGTTCTGGTACCTGTTCTTTCTCTCTAATTGCCCAGCAAACTGTGCTGGATTGAACTAGTTCTCCCTATCCCATAATAATTCAAAACACTAATCACTAAATAACTATAATATGTGACACTTCCAATCTAGATCATTAAAGTGCTAAATATCACTAAAATAATCCAAACCAAAAACTTCACATATTGAAAACAATTAATGAATGGCACTAAAGTAAAAAAACAAGAATTTACAACTTTTAATAGCCTATTGATTTGTAGCCTAAACTTCACCAATATTTTAAAATATTAGCACTTGCCTGGGCACAAATCAATAAACAAACGAGATAGCTACAATCTACTAAAATTAAAAACAACTCTAGGCACAAAACAAAACTTTACACTGCTTTAAAACATCAAACACTAGCGTTATTCTGGAGCACAAAACAACAAGTAATGAAATAATTGAAATCACAAAATTTAACACAAAATTATTTAAAATAACAAAATGAAACCCCACAACTAGTTTCCCTATACCACGTCCAAAACCAGACCTCACTAGAATCACAAGATACTAGCAAAATCCATATTTCAGGACATAATACAGGTAACCTAGAATGACCTAAACCTGCACTATGAGAACTTCGTCCAACGTTCCGCAAGAAGCCAAAAACCCATCCCGAATTTGCTCGTGCACACGCTTTTAAACTACCCCTTCCCCACTTCCCTACTCACGTCATCTTGCATACCATTGGTATTTTGAAAACCCATACTGAATTTCATAACTCCGTTTAAACTTTACAAAGATTAAATCGTATTGCTTAATTAACATAAAGTCCAATTTGACCTAATCAATGGGTGTGAACACATCTAGTTATAAACACCTATTGGGCTTGACTCCATGGTTTTTATTTTAAACATTTTAGTTTTTCTATATGAACGTAAGTGTAGAGGCCGCCCTTTTTTAATACTTTATAATATGGTTCAATTTTGCAACGAATATTTTTGCGTGCGGCATTCTTTTTACGTATCATGTGACACTCGAAAAACCAAACTGATTTTCTGGCAAAAACTTATACGGTACAAGCTCTATGACATTGAAATAAGGTTCAAATTGTTCTAATAATTAAGTGTCTTAAGAAATTGGTTTACTATAAATCACTAAGCTCTCCAAGAACTCATCTAGAATTTCAAACGATAAGGCGTACTTGTGTTATGAGAAAGAATTTGGTTATTACGATTGCCGTGTGACTCAACAGTGGAATTTAACCGACTTTAAAAAAGATTACTATTATGTTTCATATACTGCTAACATGGAAAGGGGGCCTTTTGACATGTTACAATCGCCTCCCAAAATTTGCTGTAGCTTAAATATATAAATCATATATTTGCGAAAGTAAATTTTCGAAATAGGCAAAAAAAATAAATAATCAAAATAATCAATCAAATTAAAGAAACAAACGTTATTAAAATAATCGGTTAAATACTAATAAGAACCTTTTTAACATTCTTCCCTTCTGTGTTAGCCTTTTTTTTTGTTTCGGCTGTGTGTGGTGTGTGTTTAAACCAAACTGAAGAATGAACATTTCTGAAAGAATAAGTTTAGAAGTTCAGTCATGTTAGAAATAAACAATCAAAAACGCAACCAGTCAACCTTGCCTCAAAAAGAAAATAGAAGTTGTGCTAGTCTTCTACCGATCCGAGTGATACATACGAGAGCTTCCGACTTGTATCGACTAGGTTAGCATCCAATTCGCGCCTGCCGACCAAGAAAGGATTCAAACGTATCCCTAATTAAGACAAGACTGAACCTTTTCGCCAAGGAGTATAGGATACCACTCGAGGAGTTACAATCTTTGAAAGATTTAATTCCAACATCGTAACACACGACTTAAATCTTCAAAAAGCCTTTCCTAGTCTGGGGCATGTATATCATTAACGGGACGTTAATACAAAAGATTAAGCATTGCTTAACCCTAAGCTTCTACATCGAAGCAGCAAAAGTAACTAAGTTTTAGTATTCGTTATAAAATAAAACTAGAAAATAGTACTGTCCTATGAAAAAGCACAACTAATCTTTAAATAGATTCGAAATAAGTGAAGTACTACTTGTCGTTGTGAAGTATTTTTCTAAACCCATTTCGCATTATGCTTTTCCATATGATGAAAGCACTATGACGTCCCATTAATGACGGGTGTGTGAGTTTCTGTACCGATGTTGTGTGTAGTGTGGAGATAATATGGCGGCAGCTATAAATCTGCAAATGTGCTCCATTTTTTTTTCCGAGCCTAACCTAACTCCAAACAACCATATTACCTCGCTTGTGTAGTGTAGTGTTCCAGTCAGAATATTAAAAAAGTATATAATATTAATGTTATTTCCTCAGGGCCCTTTATAAAAAAACATGCATTACTAATTTACACTAACTTGTAGTGTAACATTTGTCATATTTATTCGTCTTCATTCTTTTTTTTCACACATCCCTGAATGTCTAACAATAATTTTTGCTAAAAATAAATAAGAGCAACAAAAATAATTGAATAATGCGAAAATTTTATGAAACAAATTTACTGTTAGCAAACATATGATCAATGCATTTAAGTAATGTTGCAATATTTTTTTTTTTTCAAGTAATATTCAAAAATACTATCATATATACGAAGTGCAAATAGTTTATCATTTTGTGATGAAAAAAGATAATACATAACGGGTTCATTGACGAGGCACAAAAAAAATATAAGGAGAGCTCAGTAAATTAATAATAAACACTCAAATCCTCAAACTACATAAATCCACAATAAATAATTAATCAGTTTATGTAATACGAATATAAAATTATGAAGTGTAATTTATGTTTTTTTTTTTAAATAAAAAAATAACTTGAATTAGCCCATTGTTGTAAATTACTTTGAACATAATCATTATTTTGAATTCTATTTATTTTACGTATTAATTATTGAACATTATGAATGAGAGTACCGAATTCATTACGTAATAGTCACACAATATACATATTTTTTTTTTGTCAAAGTCAAAAATTTTAACAGACCAAACGCAAAAATATGCCATACCTACAGAAAGAAAGTGGACAATATTTCTGGTTTTTCTAATATTTAATAATATAAATAGCGAATGATTAAATTAAAGTAGGTATTCGTTTTAACGCGTGTTAATTTTAACAGTACTTTCGTAATACGCTATGAAAGTTTGATATTTTTCTGTAGATAAATTATTGATGGAACAATATTTAAATAAGAATAAAAACAACTGTTCGACAAACAAATTTACGTATGTTTTTTTTGTATGAATACTTAAGTATTTTTTAAATGAGAAAGAAAAATAATTACGTCAATTGCTCAAGATATTCGTTTCGAAACCGCAAAGCAATAAAGGAATCGCTTAACTATCCGTTGGTATATAATTACTACTTATATCTACTGAAAATTTATGCATACATACATAATTTATGGTGGTATATTACAACGAGGTTAGCTGCGAGCCCCGTAAAAAATATTAGAATTAATTGTATAAAACTAACAGACGTAGGTACTAAACGAATCGAAATAGTACTCGTAGTATTAATGATTATTTATCAATTCATAATGGATTAGGTATATTAGTCTGCTACGATAGGCATCAACATTTTTAGAAACCATAAAACAACAAAGTCCTATTTGTACAGTACTATATTTTACAAAGTAACAAAATGCCAAGTTTGAACATTTCGTTATACGGAAGATACCAATACCGTATCAATAAAAGAAATCATGTATTTACCTAATTTATCATTATTGTAAATTACTCGATGATTGAAATGTCAGTACGTTATAGCAAATACAAACCTACGCCCATCACTTCAGGTAAATATACACTGTGTATATTGTAATGAATTTTCTGACTTAAAAATAATATAAAAATATTTTCTCAAAACTACAACGTTTTTCTATTTTTGTTAACTTACTTGGCACAGTGTTTTTGAAACCACTCATGATTTGTGTTAACAATTACTTTCAAATTAAGCAAACAAATAAAATAAATCATACTATTATAGTAACATTGTTCAATCGCACTATTTGTAAACCCGTTTTTTCGCATAAGTTTCAATTAAAAAGAGAATAAAGCACTCAACTGACGATTGAAAACTTTGCTGTTATGTTTCCCTTAAATGTATTGATATTGATAATGCAAAGTTTTATAAAAAGTAATCTACCAAAACAAATTGGGTGACATATTAAAAGATTAAACTAACCTACATAAAAACTGCACTGCATAAATGCTGGGTACAGTTGTCGTAAAATGAGAAATGTAAAATTGTAAATCTATGTAAAATTAAAATGTATAAATGTAATATTTGATTGTGCATGTTAATTACTACAATGTATTCGCTTGTAATTTGTTACTGGCTACTTAATTCAAATAAAATGCAATAAGTAATACGTTAACTTAATCTGCTGTAGCCGTATGGAATAATACCTACTTGACCAACACTCCACTTTAGTAACACAAATACCTAATGTAATACCGCGATACGCTACTTCCTATATTCCAATGCCAAATATGTCAAACATAAACAAAATATTTTAGATTTCAAATTCCCACTAACAGTATACCTATCATAAATAACAAAAAGTTAAACATTCAAATAATTCTTTGAGCGATACCATATTCACAAAACGCACTCATGTTGTGTTCAAGTGGTTCGGCGTAACACTTTTTTGTACAATGAGCGAATGATTTGAACGACTAAAAACAATAACAGACCCGAAATAAGTCAAGTGGTCGTCGCGACGAGTTTTTATAAACAATCTAACCTTACCCGATATCACGATAACTTTAAGTTTGAAAGTTCAAATCTATTTTTAGTTCATTCGAATAAGTGAAAATTTATATCCGAATCTTATAAAACTAAAATCAATGATAGACTATTTTAAACATTACTGTTTACGCCTCCCCGTCTATAAAACTTTAATTATTTTAGGAACCTACCAACAAATTGAGAAAACTGATATGTTACGCCTCCCCATGTATAAAATTTTAATTATTTTAAGTAAATTCAAAAACGTAAAACTATATATTTTTTTTAAATATAAAAATAAGAATTAATGGCGTAAAATACACGTAAGAACTATGACTAACTTGGCATTGAATGTACACCTACTGACGAATTTATTTTCGGAATAAATATGAAACGTTATTTAAGTAAGGAACTCAAACTCCATACCTAAATATGCTATCCATCTACACGGCAACAATTGTGTTGTTATAATCGACCGTCTAAACAAATCAACTATAACAACATTTTTGATCCAAAACACTCAAATCACTCAAAATTAAAAATATAAATGAAACAAATTAAACCTAAAACAACAAAACGTAAACAAAACTTTGAGATCAATGAAGTCAGGTGAAACATTAGTAATATAAAAATAACAGCAAAATAATATCGAGGTAACAAAAGACGTATCAAACAAAAATTAATAATTATGAAAATAATATAAACTACAAATTCACTTTAAATATCCTGCGGAAACGGCACCAATTGTAACACACCCCCCCTTATATACTAAACCCCCCTATAAATATACTATCTAACACCTAACCTACGTCACCTGAATATTAAAAATAAAATCAATCTGAAAATTCTAATAAGAAAATCTAGAATTCTAATTACCTACTTCTAATACTGCTTTATGAATTAATAATAAATAATCAAATAAACCGGAATAAATAAAGTTAATATCTTGAATTGGATCAGTAATTTGGCCAAATGATCGTTAGTGTGTATTTAGAAACCCTTCGTTGTGTCCGTTGTCAGTAACCGAAATCCTTTTCGCATATAGGTAAGAGTTGAGTATCTTAATACGCATATTTAATCTAAGTGTAAGAAATCATTTAAAATAAGAAATAATATGTCAGAATATAGGTAAGGTAAATGTCAGATGTAAATTTTGTCATAGTTAATTTGTCAGCTAGAAAGAATGTTGTAAAGTATGTAAAAATAGTCCAATTACATGTCACAATATAAACAAAGAAGTTATAGTTAATTTTATACTGAAAATATTTTTATTTGGGGGTTAGAGATACTGCCCCGCCCCGCAGCATCCGTATCCATCTTCCAGTTGCAGGGTCAGGATTCCGCCCCCGTGCTGAAGGCACTAAAGTTCTGAAGGAACTTAATAATGACATGACCTTTTAGTCCTTCCTGTCATTATTTTGTGACATTTCTTGTCTTGTATGAGAGGATTTGCAAAGGGACATTTAACATAACAAAATACTGGTAGGAGCAGAAGTATTAGATCCACTCTAGTTATCCAGAATTCTGTAATTTTTGCAATACATTTCTTGTATTGTATTCAATGAAATAATATTATCCAAACTGTAGGTGTAGCCATTTTGTATCATACTTTCAGACCAAAATAAACTACGATCTTACTGCGATCTAGCCTGGGTAAATTACTCATTGAAAATTACATACCGTTACTAGTATGATTTGTGATAGTAGGTATGACCTTGTATTCTTAAGGTCGTGTTGGAAAATTACAGAACCACAGAAAACAGAATGAAGTCTTAGTACTCACTGCTAAGAGACGGGCAAACAAATATTTTCTTTTCATTTTCAAAAACAAAGTGCTTCTAACGTTACGACATATTGTGAGTTATATATTTTAGTTTTCTCACAATATTTAATACTACCAGTAGAATAGCAAGGAGCAAAATATAAATTGTCAAATAGTATGTCAGGTTTGTCTATTTGTGTCATAAATAAATATATGTAATAAAATCCTAACTTGTCCCTAAACCCACCCTACATCCTAGCTAATTGTACATTAAAATGTAACCCATAAACCCGTAATTAATTTAAGTAAACAAATTAAGAAGCCATATATGTACCGGAACCTAGCTAACTAATGAAAATATGTAATGGCTTATACATCTCAAAAATTAGAAAATTACTTGAATCCTACAAAACCTACGCCTATAATATTCCTAGCCCTAACAGCTACACTATCCAACTATTCTACCGAAATATTTTCAAACTAGCACCCCGTGGTGCACATTTAAATTACACGCGTAATTTCCCGATGTGCAATGGGAAATTCTAGGCTATAGCTAACTACTTCGGATGGGAAAACTCCATTAGACTAACACCCTATTTTCC
>JALPQI010019109.1:0-18570 GCA_025490895.1 Thaumatotibia leucotreta
AAGCGGCCAAGGTGCTCATAAATATCTATGCAGACCTCTACAGGGTGAAACATGAGTCGTGAACAGTAATAGATTTTTCTGACTCTATAAACAACTAACAATTGAATGCCCCCCAAGTTACTAAGAAATAGTCATGCTTTTTAAAAAAAATGTATTTTTTAAGGTGTTTTTCAGAAATGATAAATGGCTATTTAAGCAATTTAAAACGTGAAATGTAATGAAATTACAAAATTGCCGTTATTAATTTAATTACTCCAATTTGAAGAGGTAATTTAAATTGTTTCATTACCTCAAAGCCAAAAAATACAAAAACATAAACCCAAAAAAATACAAAAAGAAATAACTTGTAAATTTTTCAGTAACTTGTGGGGCATTTAATTGTTAGTTGTTTATACATTTAGAAAACCGTATTACCGTTCACGACTCATTTTCACCCTGTATTGTCATGGCATTAGAGTGCGAGTTCAGATATTTTTGGACACCGTAGCCGCTCCGATACCATTCTGATGGCTGTAGACATTAGACAAACATTCGGCCTTATCATAGACAGTAAAATATTAAAGGGATCCTTGGGTTTAATTCTCAGTGGTAATTACTCTTTACCGGGCGACATTGCGGTGAGTGAACGTGAATATAAAAGTGGTTAATGTACATGAGTTAATTATTAACAGAGGTCGCTATTCGATGTCACGAAAATAAACATTGAACATTATTTTATTAGTTCAGCGATTCGGTAGTTGCCCACTTGATCATGAATATTTTAATGATTTTACTAGAATGCTTTCTTGCCTACGAAAACGTAAGTGACGATTAGACTAGCTATCTACTTTAGAATACGGTAATGTATATTATGTATAGTTACGATTCTATTATTAACTGTATATTGCTTTAGTTTACACGCGACCTTTAAAATCAATAAAGCAGTGCTGCAAACTCTCCTGATTTATCAGGAGTTCTTCTGATTTTTAGCTCTGTCTCCTGATCTACTGTTTTATTTATAGATTTGAGTCAAATCTCCTGATTTTGACAAGTAGCGATTACACTCCTGCAAACTCCACCCGTGTTAGGTTGGCAACAAGTATTTTCACTTACATTTCTATGTAATTGAACGAAGATAATGGAACGGAACGTTGTCATTCCATCGACTCGATTATTTCTTATCTGTGTTGTACCATGTGTCAAATCAGTCACTTCCTTGTTCAGTCTCGTCAGTCAAGTGTCAATGTCAACCGGCAATATTTTGCCGCGAAAGCTGTTCATTTGTTCAAAGCTGTATTTATGCTAACTCTATGCTCGTGCCGCGTACTATAGTAACGTGAACTGCAGTTGTGTTGTGATTGTGATCAAGGAAAAAATAAAGAAAACGTGTACCAGTGGAAGGTCCAGTAAAGTACTATTTAATTAATAAAATTAATGTTTTGTGGTGTGTGTTTTTGGTTTTGCACTGTACAAGGCTATACAGTAAAAGTTCTTGCTTTGCCCACAATATCACCAAAGAAATGCTCTCTCTATAAAATAAAAGCATGTATGAGCATGAGCAACATCAAGAAGAAAGACAATAAGCGAAAATTTATAGAATAGGAATGTATAAAAGGTAAAACCTCAAAGTAACTGTCAGTGTCAACACTGTCAACTGTCAAGTCTGATTGTCATGAGACGAGAATAAAGTAAAATGCATATGTCATGTTATTTTTTGTGTGTTGTCTGTTTCACTAAATTATTTTACTAAATCAAATTAATTTATAATTAGCACAAAAAGGTATGTTTTTTAAATCTTCTGATTTTTTTTGTTGTCTCCTGATTTTTTTCTTCCAAGTCTCCTTTTTTTCATGCAGGTGGAGTTTGCAGCACTGATAAAGTGTATTTTCTCAAACATGCGTTACTTTATGCTCAATTTATTGTTTCTAGTATAAAAAATAAAAATGTAGATAAATTAGGGAGATCATCAAATTGTACATTTAGTGGTGTGTGTACAACCTCACAAGCTATATATTATATGTGCTGTCATCATTTGACTAAAAGTAAACGTAATTGCACGAACATAAGGTCCACGTTGAGAATGTTACTTTTAGTAACACCACATCAAATGCAATTCTAAACTTTCAGTAATTCATCTATGTATTAAAACAAATACCATAGAGTACCTTGCACATAAAAAATATAGTAACGAATGATGAAATTTTCCCCTATAAGTCGAAATAATGTAGTTAAATGTCACATGATCTCCATAGTTGAAAATAATAACATGACGAGATGCTAAGACATAGTAATAAGTGTAATAACCTTTAGCATTTAAAGTAAAAGTAAGTGCTTGCTTTTCTAAGTAGGCAATTGTTTTGTACTTTAACCCTGACCCCACTAAAACATATTAAAAGATGTAATTTCTCCAATTTAGTCTAACTCTTTGTTAATATCTGGCGTCAAGGAATCCATCACTTTCTCTAGATGTCTAAATTTTGCATCGCGATATCGTATGCATGAGTTGTCTGGTGGTTCAATGTACAGCGGGCACCGACGCCAAAATGTGTACTCATACTCATAATACTTCACACTTTTTCACCATATTACATAGGAATAAGGTTCAATTTGTAACCATATTTTGTGAAATCAATAGTACGGTTTGCCACAATGCGAATCACAAATGGACTTTGATGCATTTGGGTACTTTACTTCTTCACATGCTTAATTATTGAGTCATTACATACATTTGCATCTTTGGTTCAAGGTTTACGTAAGTATTTTATAGTTATAAATGCATAAAGCCAATGTCAATATAATATACATATATTAATATTTTGCTCGCGTTGCGTCACATAAAAACAAATGAGTATGCTTACAGACATAGAGCTAAGTAGTTAACTAGGTCTCTACCTATTAGCGTGTCTACGTACTATATTAAATACAAAATTAGTACCTATGATACCTACTAATTAATCGTTTATGAATTATTAATTGTTAGGATTGTTTGACGTATATACAAAACATTTTCTAATAACGATCGAAAACTGAGTAGTATCGTAAGTACCTATTTAGTCAAATAACCTAAATGTAGGATAAACTTATTTTCCAATAAATTAACCCCTTACCGCATGAATATTTTTTTTATTTTTTATTTGAACTCTAATGCCAATCAATAGAGTTCAATTTTATAGCGGCCATATATGGCTTCGTATGCGGTAAGGAGTTAAGTTCATAAAAAATCACACTTAGATCATTCAAATATAATGGACAACAATAATTCTCATACTTTGTCTTTCCTCAAGTAAAAAATTCGAAGAAATAAATGTAAATTATGGAACTGTACATTTTATCACGAATGCCTAACTACTAAAACGAACATGTACAAACAAGGCAAAAGCGTAACAATATTCTTATAATTACATTATAATAGGTTATCCGACTAGCACCAGATGTTAAGTAAGCACAAAGGAATTTGTTTCGTGAATCAAAATCCGCGGTTTAGGAGGAAGTAAGACAAACCGGACTCTGGTTTGAAGGTTGAGAACTTACCTTCTGATATATCACGTTTCTTCATTCAGTTTTAACAAGCTCTTATTTAACTTACAATATTAAATTGATTTAATCCGTTGCTTAATTGTAAACTCTATTGAATAAGATACAACATATTTTATTGAAGTTGAATCTTCAAATAAGTTTTTAGACTTGAGTCACATAACTAAAATGACGAATGGGTAAAAAAGGCAAATACAAAATCTTTTATGCAAAACGGGGAAATTTTATTCTCCTGGCTTTTGCATCCAAAATAAAGTAAAACATTTAAAAATAACCAAAAACGAAATTCGATTAAAAAAAATTATATGGTAAACCAACGACCCGGCGGGCTATGCACGAGAAGATATAATACTAATATTAAAACCTTCCTTGAATCACTCTATCTATTAACAAACCCGTTTTGTTTTATGCTATGTTGCCCCGTTTTTAAACCAACTTCAAAAAAATTAGGAGGTTCTCAATTCGACTGTTTTTTTTTTGTTGTATGTATGGTACCTGATATCTCCGAGAATCGTGAACCGATTTTAAATTTTTTGTAATCGTTCGTGTATAACTCCGAGATGGTCCCATTGGCACCAAGTTGGGGTCTGATGATGGGTTCTTGGAGAAATCGAGGGATCTCTTCAAATGTTACAGGTACATCTATGGCGCTTTTGGTAATTTTCATTTATTTACAAGAATTTGCATTCAGAAAGTAGGATTTCATGATAAGAAACCAATGATGGAAACCACAGATGAGGGCTCTTGGAGAAATCGGTTGAAATTGGTTGTTTTTGAAATTTTAATTTGGTGATTATTAAATAATACTAATAAAGTATTATTAGTATGATTACTTGGTTAATAGGGATGGTTAGTAAACCGTCCCTATTAACCAAGTATTCTATTTTATTAACACGCATCGATAACCGCCTATTTGCTGTGGGAAATTGTAGTCACAAATGTTCGCAAAGGTAAAAGTGTCATTTTACTTCCGCGTGCTAGTACTATAGGCACCATGGTATGTGCGGGAAAGCGACGATGCCTAACAAATATGAAACCGATGGCCGACCACAGCGACCGCAACATGATAAACATAAAGAAGTTTCTTATTCAAATTCTTACTTGTGACTCAGGAATGAATACAACATCAAAGACAATACAAGTGAACACGAGACGCGAATCGCGATACACTCATGAGGTCCCAAACCAATTTGTAAAATAAACATTTTTTTCTCAAACATGCAATGAAATGTTGTAGTTACGTGCCTAAAAAGTGGCCGGGAAGTACCTCGTTGCCGGCCTAGGCCGGCAAGTACCTCTTTTTTAATTTTCATTTGACATAGGGTTGTGACCTGGCATCTTGGCTTTTAGCCAATAATTATCTGTAAGTAATAATAGTATTAAAAAAAATGATTGGCAAATTTTTGCAGTTATAATTAGGTATTTAAATTATATCATTTATGTAAAATAAATGTACAATAACAACTCAAAATAATATTTAAAAAGCAGTATTATACGGCGCGATCCGTCGGCCCCGATCACTGCATGCGATTAATTGGACCCAACCGACGGCGTCGTCTAATACCGCTTTTTTAAATTAAAAATTTGAAACTTTCAAACAGGTCAATCTTAAAAAAAAATGAGGTGTCGGTGTCGTATTTGACTTTTGTTGTGTTTCAAAGACTTAGTTATGTAGTTGACTTATAATTTCTTAGAAAGAAGATAATTTTTTTTGTTTCATTTCATTGCATGTTTGAGAAAAGCATTATACATACCTCGGCCATGAAGTGACGGGTTGCCGTCCGAATACTATCCGGCCTCGCTTCGCTCGGCCGTCTACATATATTCGGCCGGCAACCAGTCACTTCCCGGCCTCGGTAGTAATGTACTATTTCTCCAATATGCTCGGAAATGTTCGCATTAATGTAGCAAAAACGAAACGCGAAGTACCTTCTTATGTACCAGCTCAAATTAAAAAAAAAGATTTTCATTATTGTACAGTTTTTGCGGCCGCGAAATTGTACTAAAATCCATTAATGTATTGTTTTTTACTTCTTAAAAACTACTTTTGGACTTTGAAAAAAATGCATACAGCCAAATTCTAAAGCCACGACCAAACGCCTGGTCTGGATAGAGCGAGAGACGGCGATCAAATCTATGGCCGTCTCGTTCTATCATGAGTTACAAACGCCTCGGTGTGTCAGGTCGTGTAGGTACGGTTTAATGAAACCATAGATATCGTTACTATTTTTTATGAACGACCATGCATTAAAAAAAAAGTTTAGGCGGGAATCATAAGAGATTTTTTCTTTTCAATTGTTATTATAAAAATATTTTGTTTTATTTCCTTGCATGTTTGGAGAAAAGTCCTATATGTGCCTCGGACGGAAATAGAATTTCGTGGATTCGTATGTAATTGTCGGCCTCAGCTTCGCTTCGTCCGACAAAAAATACTCATCCACGAAATTCGCTTTCCCGGCCTCTGCAATAATGTACTATTTGTCGGCCTTCATAGTCAAAGTCAAACTATTCTTTATTCAAGTAAGCGTATTAATAAGCATTTTCGAATCGTCTGACATTATCAAGAAAGAGAAATAAAAATCTACTACTGGTTCAAACCCTACACCGTTCCTGAGAAGAACCAGTAAGAAACTCAGGTGGACTTATTTTTTCAGAACATATAATAATACATCTTATTAAAATAACATGCATTAAATAATTTATTACAAAAAAAATATATAGACATTTTTTTAAATAGCCTAGTTCTTACTTCTTAGTGATTTTGCCAATGAAGCTGCGGACTTTGGTTGAAATCATGTTTATCCTTATAGCGTTTTAAAAAAAACACGACAGCATAATTCTTCCATATCATTTTTTTTCTTATGTGACGAAGGTAGACAACAGAGCCTCATCCCATGGACATAGTGATCAAAAAATCGCCTATGCGCTGCCTACCCTGAGGACTTAGATGGATTGCCTCTATGCCAGTATTTACACCGGCTATCTTACCCCAAACCGGAACACAGTACCTACTAACTATTTAGCTGCAGGTTTATCTGGACTTGCTTGGGCTCATTGTAACGCACCAAAACTTACTAGACCAGCAAATTGAGGGTAGCGGGTACATTAATTTCGTACTCTACAACATGTCAATTTCAGGTGACATCAGTATTAAAAGCCGCTTTATTTGTAGCACATTATTAAGTGCGCATTAACCGTGAAGAGAAAATTAAGAACCTCAATTTGACTTGTTTCAATGAATACTTGAATTTGACACTTTTTTAGACTTACATCGTTAGGCACTGGTCTCTCCGCGAGCTACTAAGCTATTAACTATCGGCTATAAACACGAACAAGAAGAAATATAATCACCAAATTAAAAATTTAAAAAACCGACTTCAACCGGTTTCTCCAAGATTTCCGATTTGTTTCCATCATTGGTTTCCTCAAATCCTACTTTCTGAATGCAAATTCTTGTAAATGAATGAAAATTACCAAAAGCGCCATACATGTACCCAGAGATGGGCAAAATTTATTCGAATGACGAATAACGAATAAGAATAAAAAAAAGGGTCCATATTGGCACTTATACAATTTTTTCTTCGAATATTTTTACTAATACCGTTTTTTACTCATAATCATCATTACTCCGAAAATTTTATCTCATACTTTTTTTCTTACTAAAAATTATACTTCTACCTACAATGTTCATAACGATTTTTATTTCGAAATTTCATCCTCCTAAAGTCGTCAAGTAGATTAATCTATACTCATAAAGTTATTTGAAATAAATTGTTTATTTATAAACATTTTCCCATTAGGTTCACTCTGTTGTGGTATAATTCTTTTATGAATAACATAAACTATGTAGTCATAATGGGCTTTGTGCAGAAACTGTTGTGGCATACTCAACTTTAGCATATTTCTTTGTGGCAGATTTCGTGTTGTTCGAATATTATTCGAGCATAATTTCGATGCTCCTATTTATGATGAGGCATAATCTGGATGTGCATAAAAAATATCGGCATAGTTTGTTTTAGCATAACAGAGAAGGAATAATTACAACCTCTCAATATAATCGAGGTAGTAGTAATATTCTGTACGTTACTTACTGTGTTACTGAGCGGAGTACTTTCTAGGTTGCTAAAAAAAAAATAACCTCGAAGACTAAGGCGGGAGCAAAGCTCCCGCCTTAGTCTTCTAACCTAACCTATCCGAGTCGGATCTGCCCCGGAAGGTTTTGTTCGCTCGCTTCGCTCGCTCACTGCAGAAATTTTCACCCTCACAGCAAATTCTGCCTGACGAAAAAAAAATGCAAATCTAATTTGTCTTATAACACTCGGCGTAATTAATGATATGCCAAGATAGTTTCGGACAAAATAATATTCGAAATATTGTTATTTAAGCCAAGTGATGTTTCTGTCTCATTAAGTTGATGCCAAAATAGATTCTACCAAGTCTGTTATGTCCTAAGCGTTTCGGACAAAAAAAGTTTAGAGGGAACCCGTTTAGTACAGTACCTACTCTGCCACAACCTGATTTGTGCAGGTAGCTAGTTTACAGTAATAGTACGATTTATATTTAATCAAACAAAAATAATTCATACATAAAACCAGTACAGATAAAAATAAATACCATTAGAATATATATCATAAAATAAGTATAGTGAAAAATTATATAAACATAAAAGATAGTACTAAAAATATGTATGAAAAACAATATTATGAACATAAATAATTCTATGTGATGATAATTATGAACAAAGATTATTCTAAATACCGATCATTATGAAGTTAAATTGTATAAGAAAAATTTTCGGAGTTCCAATAATCTAAGTTGCAATTTTATAAATACTTTGGCGCACCCTAAAAAAAATCATCGCGAATGACGAATGAAATTGTCGAATGATTATTTTTATTCGAATAGATTATTCGTAGAATAATTTAATCGCGAATAATTTATTCGTCGAATGAATTTTCACGAATAATTACTAAAACAAAGTCACTTTCTGCACTTCTTTGGCGACGGGTGGTGGTGGGTGGCGACGGGTAGCGGCGAGCGGAGGCCGGGAGTGGCGGGCGGCGGCCGATGGTGGTGGGTGGCGACGGGTTGTGGTGGGGGGAGGCGAGTGGCGGCCGGGGGTGGCGGGTGGCGACGGGTGGTGGTGGGTGGCGACGGGTGGTGGTAGGTGGCGACGAGTGGTGGTGGGTGGCGACGGGTAGCGGCGAGCGGAGGCCGAGTTTGGCGGGCGGCGGCCGATGGTGGTGGGTGGCGACGGGTTGCGGTGGGAGAAGGCGAGTGGCGACCGGGGGTGGCGGGCGGTGACGGGTGGTGGTGGGTGGCGATGAGTGGTGGTGAATGGCGACAGGTGGTGGTGGGTGGCGACGGGTTCCGGTGGGGGGAGGCGTCGGGTGGCGGGCGACGGCGGGTGGTGATGGGTGGCGACGAGTGGTGGTGGGTGGCGGCCGTTGGCGGCGGGCTAGGGCCGGGGGTGGCGGGCGATGGCGGGGGGAGGTGGGTGGTGACGGGTGACGATAGGTGGTGGCTGGAGGTGGCGGGTACCCGCCTCCATCCGCCGCCGCCCGCCACCCCCGGCCTTCGCCCGCTAACACCCACCACCACCAGCCGCCGCCTGCCACCCGACGCCGACGCCTCCACCCGCCGCCACCCCCGGTCACCACCCGCTTCCCCCCACCGCAACCCGTCGCCGCCCACCACCACCCACCGCCGCCTGCCACCCAACGCCTCCACCCACCGCCACCCCCGGTCGCCACCCGCCTCCCCCCACCGCAACCCGTCGCCACCCACCACCACCCATCGGCATTCACCACCACTCGTCGCCTTCCACCACCACCCGTCGCCACCCACCACCACCCGACGCCACCCGTCTCCATCCGCCACCCCCAGCCTCCGTCTGCCGCCACCCGTTGTCACCCGCCTCCCCCCACCGCATCCCGTCACCACCCACCACCATCCGTCACCATTCACCACCACTCGTCGCCACCCACCACCACCCGTCGCCGCCCGCCACCCCCGGTCGCCACTCGTCTCGCTAATTATACTTACTACCTGGGTTTATATATTACCCCTAACCCTTAACATTCTTTAGCGTGCTAGAACTCAGAACAAATTACAGTATTCACGATTTATGTTAAATATTATGCTTGATGTTGTTTAATTTAATATAATGCAACAGAAAAAATATTTTTTTCGTAGATTTATTCGAATGAAAATAACGAATAAATCATTCGTCATTTAAAAACCAGCAGAATAATTCATTCGTGGCTGATTTATTCGCGAATGATTCATTCGCGAATAAATAATTTGTGACTAAATTATTTGCGAATAAAGAAATCGTGAATTATTGTTTATTCGAATAATTATTCCGATAAAAATTTATTCGAATAATGCCCATCTCTGCTGATGTACCTATAACAATTGAAGAGATCCCTCGATTTCTCCAAGATCCCATCATCAGACCGCAACTTGGTGCCAACGGGACCATCTCGGGGTAATACACGTTCGATCACAAAAAGAAATTTTAAAATCGGTTCACTATTCTCGGAGATATCGGGTAACATACACACAACAAAAAAAAAAAAAAAAAAAATTCAGTCGAATTGAGAACCTCCTCCTTTTTTGAAGTCGGTTAAAAAGAGACACGGCGATACTCGCCCAGCTATCAGCTATCATCGCCGGGCTACTTAGTATCGCCGTGTCTCTTTTATTTACACAGGAGTGCGTATCTTTTGTTCGTGTTTATAGCCGATAGTTCATTCATAGCTTAGTAGCTCCCGGTGAGACCAATGCCTTAGAGCGATTATTACTTTATAAATTAACTTGATGTGGTCAGTACGAGTATAAGTGTTTTATTGTCATTAGTTATTAACCACAAAGTAATTTAAAAAAGTGGTAGCTTTGATACGTTTTTAATCATCACTTTAGATTATCTACCACAGTGTAATAAACTAAAATAATAGAGTATCATCACCACAATCAAAATATAACACGCTTTACACATATGTAATACAATTAAGAAAATGGATCAAACTTTGATGATTATTGATTAATTACAATATGATTCCAAGATAATAAATATAATGATGTCAAATAACACGGAAGGTTAATATGTACCTACCAGAAACCTGCGTCGGCGTCGCTGCGAAGATATGGCGGCGTCTCACGATATACCTAGGAATATGAGGGTATGCCTAGGCATTTCGTGATCAGGCGGATTTTACGATTACCGCTGACACTGATACATTATGACACACGAATAAAGCCTCCACCGAATCTGGAACCTCTAGTTTCGTGGGCAGGGTAAATAACAAATATGCTAATATAATAAGGCTATGTAGGCTGATTAAGGAAAAAATAATACCTACAGACAATAACTAACTAATTAAAATTAGTCAAGCTATATTTACGCTCGGGGTAATTATAAGAATTTCCTTAAATATTAGACAATTGATATAATTATATTAAAATTATAAATTAAAATACTACTGCATGAAGAGTACTTAAACTCAAACCTTTTTATTTTAAAATGATAATTGTAAAATGGTGTAAAATAAAATTTACTTGTACCTACCTACAGTCATACATACGTGCCAAATGAAATTCCATACTTACTAACTTATTTGATAGCTATTTAATGCCATATTTTATGTATAAAATTATCAAAAATTCAACATTTAAAAGTTCACGGAAAAATGCGATAACAGCACGAGAAACAAAGGAAAAATCCGAATAATTAGAACAAACAAATCGGTACGAACAATTGTGAAATTGCTTGTAATGCAACAATTTGTAAACACCGCCGTGTTTAAAGTATGGCCGAGGAGCCATTGTGAGCAGCTTGCTTTAATGTGCTGTCGAAAGACATGGGATGAAGCGGTAGCTTAGAGTTTTAAGAGCTATCATAATTATACGACATATAACGGCCTGTATCACAGACCCGGGATAAATATATCTTTCAGATAAAATTATTAATAACCTTTTCCCCAGGCATATAAAAGATAAAACCAGCTAACATTTATCAGATATCACTATTGCCATACTTTTTCAACAAATTAACTGTATTCATCAAATAAGTTTTAAGAAATGTAGTAACAAGTTGATTATTTAGATGTCAACGCGTTGATCTCTTTGCTATTGACGAACGAGTATGCAGCGCTCGTTGATGTTTTTATCATTATGAAAATATTTGAACCACTGTCTACTGAGTTTTATAATATATTATTATAGTTAAATCGGAAATTTACAGTATTCAGCATACCTCTCATGTCTACTAAAATCTGTATCGGGATCGTCCTGTATATTAGTACGAGTAAATAGTTAGTTTCAAAACAGTGGTCATAGGCTCATAGCGTGACGGCAAGGGAACCGTGGAAAATACTTACTTTTAATTAAATATATGCGCGGTGGGGTCGACGGTTTTATAATTCACATCACATCATCAGCCTATCTACGTCCACTGCTGGATGCAAGCCTCTCCTATTAACCATGCGTTAGGAGGTAAATGCCCATAATCGCCATGCTGAGCAAACGGATTCATGATATTAAGAATGTGTCCACTAACTATGATGACGCAGCTGTCTCTCATCAATCTTCTATCAAAGAATGGTCAGTGATACTTCAATTCCTCAGTCGACTCTTACGACACCCGCGAGAAGAGTTGGGATGGTGACAAATGTATTCTTACTGCCGTCACCACACGGCTCAGAATCACTGTCTACAGAGTTTTAAATATAGATTATATTATTATACTTAAGTCGGAAATCATAATAAAATTATGAGTTTACAGCACCCACTACCTCTTATGTATACTACAAAGTAAATCTGGATCGGATATTAGTTACTATGCAGGACAAAAACAGTGGTCATATAGGTAGCGTGACGGCAAGTGAACCATGGAAAACTACCTTTAATTAAATTTATGTGCGTTGGGGTCAACTGGTTTTATAATTCGTCAAGACAAAAAGTATTTACGATATAATTATGAGCAGCATTTTGTTTTACCCCGTTAATTAACTATTTCATCTTGCTCTAACGCACTGTCATTTGCGACCTAACTTTTCAATTAATTTTAGAAAACCTCTAACAAAGATTTTTTTTTCATATGTAAGCCACACTTTAGATCTTTGACAAATTCATAACGTTTTTTAGATAATCTTATACACTGTATTGGGATACTGGCATTGGTAAAGGATTGTGAATTTCAAAATTCAATTTCACTTTAAGCATGCTCGTCAAAAAGACGTAGATACTTAATGTCGTTAGAGCATTTCTTAGCTCTAGGTTTTTTACGCTTTTTTGACGGTCCACTTTCACAAGTTAAACAATTCCACGGACTTATTTAAAGTGTTTATTTTATCACTTACCAATTTAAATATTTATTGACCTAACACTGAGAATCATGCATAGGCTGCGGACCCCTGAGGGGTCCATGGACGTCACTTTAAGAAACCCTGCTCTAGCGACTGTATATCTTCTTGAGGCATTTGATTCTTGGTGTGTGCTCACAAGGTACTCCCGATAACGAAGACCAACATATCAGAAGTCCGATATATGCCTGCAGCCAGTGTTCAGGAGTGCGTGAACGAACGTAAATGCAGCTGATGTAGAAAAAAAAGCCCAGTTTGTGCCCACAACTTCTCTTTATCAATTATTGCATTTACACAAGCTTTACACGTTTTTATAAGAGAAAGACCGGAATGAATACAACGAGGCATCTGAATAGATGTAAATTGAAAAAAATAATGATTATTTTGTTGCCGTTGACAACAGTCGGTCACGAAGAAGGCGTCATTAGAGAGACAGAGAAAAAATCCCGAAATTTGCGAACTTCGGTGTTTGTGGTAGCTGGCCTGTCCTGCCACTTCTGCCCGGCTGCCCGGCCAGCGCAATGCGCGAGCCAGTTTCGTACGATATATTTCGAGGAGATCCGATCCAAAATCCGACTAAGGGTCGAATGTGCAATCCAATGACGTTTGTATATCTATGGTGCAATCGCTCAAACTCCAGCGAAAACCCGAGCGCGAAAATGTCCGAAAACTCTTGTAGTTTGCACCGCGCGTTCCTTTTGATTATGTAACGGCGTGTGCTGCTCAGTTCGTTTTAATTCAATCACAGCGGAGAAATAATGAATTAATCAATGAAGCACGATCAAGGCGATAGCAACAACGTTTCTTGGAAAAAAGCATGCGGTGCACGTGAAGAAATCGATTTAAATATCCGCGTATAGCACCGGTTCCCTTCAAACTGATTCTACACGGTGTCCAATAAATCCGAATACAGAACAAATATCGAATAAAACAAATGGGCAAATAGATCCTGCAGTTATTATTATGTTTTATGAATGGCACACTTATATACTATATTCACAACAAATATTTTGGAATAACTCCAGCTATAACTTTTTTACCAGCCTCAAACGAGTTTCAAACGGATCTTACGCGGCACGCACCATTTTCTTCACATTTGACCCCAAATACCCCTGGTAACCTTTTTGAAACGATCTAGGTTTCTGATTTTATAAAAATGTAGTCTTTAAAGCATGTATTACCATTCAAAATAATCTAATACGCCTAAACCTGGAGGACTGTATGACAATTCATGTTTCGGCTAAAAAAACTGCCAATTTAGTCTGAAACCACGCTGGAACGCCATTTGCCGTCTTTGCTGGAGCTGCGTCTTGTTAGAACACATGATACTCTTTTCCAAGCACCTTTTAAACTTAGGAGCATTTATCTTCTCCACAAATTCGGTTTTACAGAAAAAATCGTTAATTTTAACGCTTTTATCTAAAAGTACTGAAGTAAGTGTAACGTGTAACTCACTTACATACTGCATCCCACGCCATGGCCGATGGTGAGCTCTGGAACCTAGGATCATTTTTCTGATAGCCCGGAATGTGTTCTGTACTTGGTACCCACAATCGCCAATTTTGAACATGATAAGTCTGTTCTACCCCATACGGATTCTCGTAATAAAAATTAACTCTTCACCTGCATGCCGAGCAAGTATTTTGTTGGCACTTTTCACTCTTTTCTTCTTAGACACTGAGGATATTACACATGCATTGTGGTTGTATTTTATTAAGATGAAAATACTGTTTACTTTACATTACTATTTGATAACCTGTGATTCCTGTTTTTTTAAAACTGTAAAATATGTGTATTTGAACTTATTGGACACGGTGTAATTTAAATTGTTGGTGTGAAATCATCATAATTGTTCAGATTATTTATTGGCCAGGCATTGATATACAAGATCCATAACAAATGCAGTTTTATTTTCTAAACTGCCATTGTTGGGTTGAATGCAAAAAAAATGTACATAATTGAGGCCTTTAATAAAAAAATTTTTACGTTATGTTTTAATTTATGTATAACAACTTTTGGCACTGACAAAGGGCGACAAATTCAAAATTTCTTTCAATAAGAACCTACTTATATAAAATTGCCCCCTTTTACTGCTGCAGAAGTTTGTTAGACAAAGTATACTATTGTAATACCTATACCTGTAACACTGTATATCTGTTATTTCACTGTTTTTGGTGTGCAATAAAGAGTATTGTATTGTATTGTATACCACATAGTTTGTAGGACTAACTTTCATATAACACAATTGACGCGATCGTGATTCTTGTTTTGATTAACTATGTTTTTTTTTGCAATCGCCCCTGATGACAACAGTTAACAGCGAAACTCTGTTCGTTTATATGAAGATACGTAGTAATTTGATTACTTAAAAAATAATATACATATTTACAGGAAAAAGTTATGTTGTAGTTATATTATGTGTCTCGAATACGCAATGAATACTAACACAAACCTCGTAAAACCCATGGTTAGTTAGAATCAGTGACAAGTCTACTACAAAACTCAGTTTCTTCAAAAACGTAGAATTAGATTGATTTTCCCTCGAATCCTTCATATTTCGCACACTCCTACGACTCTACAAACATATTAATGATAAAGCTGCATAAATATACATGTATTACTCTCGTGAGATTCTCATCTAAAACTATATTTCACATGGGTTACTCACGGTTTTCAAATCAAACATCAGTCTTTGTCAAGAGTTATATAGTCGCCATGGTTGCGCGACGAAGACATCATATAATGGGCGAAACAAGTCGAGCGGAAGACATCTTCGACTTGGAAAACGTGAGGAACCCGCGTGAAATATTTCAGACCTCATGAATAGGTTTCACACGTGACAATCACAAACATCTGGAGTTGACGTTTGACAGCACATTATGCACCGGTCACTTAGGTGGTCGGCGTAATAGTGAAGACATATACATCATAATATGTGCCTTCACCCTAATTCACTAGTATTACAATGCGGTTGGAGCTCATCCGAGTGTGGAGCAAAAACTTGCATGAGCTAAGTTTTTCTCGCGGATATAAATAAAACTGGTTTCCCTACAACTCTTGGTAGTTGAAGAGAGTCTACCAACTTTTAACAAACGTATATGCAATTTATGAAAGAACTGGGTTTCGGAAAGTAAAGGAACATCGTTTATCTGCATTTATTATTTATGTATAGGTACATATGTTTAATCTATCAAAATGTAAAGCTTAAAAACATAAAAATGACTGAATGCATTTAGATGTTTTAAACACGCAACAGCCAAAAGATGAAGGGGTTCCAGTTTCTTATGTATCATCATCATCAGTCTATGTTAGTCCACTACTGGACGTAGGCCTCTCCTATTAACTATGCGTATAAACGCATTAGGAGGTAAATGCCTATAATCGCCACACTGGGCAAGCGGATTGGCGATCGCGTTGTTCTTATGTATATGACAATATTAATTGGAAAAGTCTATAGTTAGGATTAGTATAGAGTGCTTTTCCAGAAGTGCAATTCCCGTTGATACTATTGGGAATATTATGTAAATCTATATACGGCCGAAAATTCCCGGGGCTATAGAATATACATGTATGATAAAAAACAATACGAAAGATCAAACATTCATAATAACAATGGCTCCACGAATAACTAGAACAACTTTTTGTTTTCTTTGTGTAGTATATGTACGTTTCTCAAGAAATATATTAAAAGGGTGTGAAAATCGTAACTGATGAAATCAGTAAGAATATCCAAATAATGGACAAAGGGTCACAGTGGGAAAAACTTACGTTATTATTATTAGAAATGGAGGTTAGGTTCAACGTCTTATATCATTGATTTTAAACACCAGAATGTACCTGTTACAAGAACCTTACATGAAGTGTTGACTGTAATACAGTGCCTTCTTAATATAAAATCTTTTCTAATTAACAAAATTACGTGTTAAACAGAGAAACCCTAGTCTAGGAATTAGAAATCTACCTTCCAAATAATATTTTATTCTAATATTTCAAGCTAACTTAGAACAGTACTTTATCCAGTAAATAATAAATCATTTGTATTCTCTAGGGACCGTATATGTCCTAGTATATGATCATTTTCATACATTCATTAATTTGATAACCAAATCTGACTGGGTACCCGGCAGAGTTGGGCAAATAGTAATCCGATTACTCCTTCTGATGTCTGTAATTGTAAAATGTAATTTACAGAAGTAATCACATACACATATTTTCACCACAATATATATAATTAGGTATTCATTCATGCACTTAATTCACAATTAAGTCTACTTGTATTTAACATACCTGTCCTACTGATGGATTTTTCTGGATATCGGTGAGGGCATCATTTATTTTTATTAGACAAAGGCGTAAAAAATAATCTAGGCTAAAACACGGAATAAAACTGAAGTTGTATGAAAAACTCGTGGAATGCTTCGTTAGCTTGATATACGTAAAGTGAAAATGAACATAGAATGAGAGGTAGAGCTTATAAAAATAGTGTAAGTAGCTCAACTACCGAGAAACCTTAGAAAGTTTTCTAGGAAGAAAAAACTATTTTCCGCAAAGTACTACACTTGGAAGAAGTAAGAATTAATTCTTGCTTAAGTACTTACGAGTAAATAAACGACCGTCCAGTCAGATTCCTAAAGTTAGAGTTTTCTTAAGGTGGGTTTATATTACACCAAACGAGCGAATGCTCATTCTATCCCTACTCTACGAAATTCGTTATTTGTCGAAATTCGTTGATTTCGTAGAGAGGGGGATAGAATAAGCATTCGCTGGTTTGGTGTAAACCCACCGTCAGGTATAGGTTTTGTATTGTAAGGAGCACAATTCGCTGCCCCAATATTACAAGATCCTATGTTGTACTTTTGTCAACTTAAAATTTGAAACATTGTCACACTGACCCTCGGTCCAGATTTAATTACCCCGAAAATGTAACATAAAGGGTGTCCCAAAAATAACGCAAGATTTGAAATCGATGAAAACCACTTATTTCTTGCTTGACTTTCTTATTTCTTGATTTAATCATAAAGTACAAAGAATAGGGTTTAGTATGGTAAAGCATGCTGAGAAATTACTTCGAAGGCTTTGCTGTAATATAGCACTCCTTTGTTTAAATTTTCTAGGAAATTTGCATAAAATATGGGTGAATTTCGTTGTGCAGTGTGAAATCCCCTTCTTCAAACCATAGGCGATCGAGAGCTTGCTGACATAGATCTTTGACTATAAATAACCCTATAAAAAATAAGCCTATTAATATCATGGCATTGAAAATATTTCGGTTTTTTCTGAAAAGCGGCAATATAAGGTACTTAACAGAAAAAATACCCAATTACTTAGCTGTAAAAAAATATTGCAGTTAGTTTTATGACATTCATTATGCATCAATGGAAATTCAGTAAGTAGGTATTTTTGTTAATTTCATAAAATTATAAATAGGTATTATATTCCAACCTAATACATGATTTTCATAAAGATTTCATGCTAAGGTAATTGTTGTCACCAAACTGACAACCCCGAGTTCCGATGACCGATCGAACTACTTATCTACTGTTAATTCACGTTAATTGGCTACTAAGTTTTAAAGTCCCATAAAATAATTGATGTACTTAGACAATTAAATCGCCAAAAATACATGATAACACAAATATTATAGACAAACGGGTCTTAATCGCGTAAACTTACGTTTAATTACCTATATATT
>JALPQI010019110.1:0-22485 GCA_025490895.1 Thaumatotibia leucotreta
ATTTATAGGTTATTATATTATTTAAGTACACATTATTCTCTTAATGATAATTGGAAATTAAAAAAATAATAGAATACCTTATGAACGTTAAAAATGTTTAACAGTGTGAAAAATTATTAAAATAATTATGACAACACACCACAAATGATATTGTCTAGTTTGGTAAATTTTCTGTCTTTAATAATTTTAGCAAAACCGCTGATCCAGATATTCCTCTAAATACATAATAATAACCAAATTAGCATTGGAAGGAAATACCTAACAATTAAGCAAAGGCTTCATGTTTAATTCTAATTGGGTTTGCCAGTTATATATTAATCATAACCATCTACATACATATATTATTAATTTATCAACCGCGATTCCTACTTAGTGAGTATATATTACATACTAAATACATTAAAATAAACTAAACGAGACCAAAAACGAAAGAAAATAAGTAGGAAAAAGCTAAAAAAAACCGCTAGGGCGATTAAATTCGAAATAGTTTTATTTTAAAGTATTCTATAAGCCCACTATTTATGATTTATTCCATTATTTTTGGACCTACGGATCAAAAATACTACCCCACACTATAGGATTACAGCAAATAAAAAAAATCTCCGTTTTCGCCACTTTGGCTACGGGACCCTAATTACAGAACGACGTTCGACGGAAGCGAACCTGTAGCCATACCATGAGTTGGCAAGTAACGGTTACGTTAGCGTTTATTCGATACGTAAAGTAGTCCATCACGCTTGCTCCAATACATCAGTGCGAGCGTGATTATGACTTTATGTGTCGCGTAAAACCTAACGTATTTTAACGACAAACGGGTCCTAATTGCACACATTTACGTTTAATTTTATCCTGACGTTTCGGGCATGACGTTACACCCGTGGTCGCAGGCAGATTGAATATGAGTGATCATCGTGAAAATTTAAATCAATATAATTATAATCAATATATTTATCAGCCTCCGTAGCTTAGTTGGTTGCCTACGAAGCTGGCGAGGGCATTATTTGTGTATTTATTCATCACAAATATTTGTTCCTTGGTCATGGCTGTCTTTGTATTAAAAAAAAAAAAAAACAAAAAAAAAAAATATAAAAATCATTTATTTCGGACAATTAAATCCATGTGGTGTTAGTTACAATAGTGCCTTAAATAATTATGTTAAAACTTAAACTAAGATGTTGAGAGGTCCAGTGCCTGACTAGGGCACTGTCTCATCTCCCAGCAACAACGGCCAGGAGACTGTGGCGGCTGCCGCGCACCCTTCGGAGCGTCGCAGCGCTGCGCTTGCGGAGCGTTGCATAAAAACCGTCCACATGCGCATCCGCGAACATGCCAGACGCAGTGCAGTAGCGCGGCAGCCGCAACAGTACCCTGAACGCGTCGTTATATTGTACATGCAGGCAGGGCGTTCATAGAACGCTGCGTTTATCTCGTCCATAGGCTGCAGGTGTACAGTGATGTACAGTAAGCTCTAAAAAGTGTTATTTTGACCTGAGCTGTGCACCTGCTGAACCTACGGGCGATCATGTTGGCCCTCACAGCCAGCGCCCTACGTTCGCGCTCTATGTCTGCGTCGTCACGCAGATCGTGGGAGACCAGGTGCCCGAGATATTTAAAAGAATAAACCCGTTTCAGTATTTAAGTATCTATCTATTATACATATATATCGTCGCCTGGTACCCACATCACAAGCCTTAATTGAGCTTACCGTGGGACTAGGTCGATTTGCGAAAGATGTCTCATGATATTTATTTATTGAATATAAAACCTAACGTAACCGATACTTGCCAACTTATGGTACTACAGCTACTCTCCCATATTCTAGTGGAAACAATACGACTGTCTGACGCGTTTACTGCAGGTTTCACATGTGCTGCTGCACTGATGAAATATGTCTGAAAGGCCTTATTCATTTCACCTGCGTTTCGAACTGGATATTACATGTGGGTAAATGAATGCCTGTAAGAATACATTCCAACTGTTGATACTTATCACAGGCCCATAATGTAAAAACCTTTTCAAAACGTGATTATTTAACTTCCCACGCAGAAAACAATGTTAGAGGGTGTGTGTATATTTGGACAACCACTCATTTTGCATTAAATTACGTACATTTAAATACTGTTCACCTTTGTGGAATAACGCTCGCTTTAGAGATCCTTCAAAATTACTAAAAACTTCGGGTTATTGGCTCGTAAGTTGTTGTTAAGTGCAATGTAAAATTCTAATGGTATAATAAAAATTCTTTAACTGTACATTTGTTTTCACTGATGCAATATTTGCTGAAAACAGTTTCAGGTAGTAATTGTACGTTTTGACCAAGGGGTGAGTGAAACATTGTTTTATACGTACGTAATACGTTTATTTGACAGGATGAGATTGGCTCAGGACCGAGATGAGTGTGGTACCTACCGGAAGAGAGGCCTATGCTCAGCAGTGGGCGATAAATGTCTGAAATGATGATGATGATGAATACGTACATAAAACAATGTTTAAAAACTTGCTTTTATGGTAACAAATCTAATAATAAGACGTGTGACCTGCGGTTACAAATTTGTTTTGTGTGTCAAGCCTTCTAAATTAGGATTTATCATTCCGGGTTGGACGTTTTAAAAGGATTTAATCACCTGGCCCTTCTGGCAAATTTATGTTAACATGTAACAGTGCTCTGGAGCTTAAATTTACAAATCTGGTGTAATATAATTTGTGCGTGTAACTGAAAACCAGGTTAGTCACACAGACTGTGAACACGCAAATTGAAATGTTCCAGGAGTAAGCAGCTCTAGATTTATGAGTTTCGCTTACAGCATGTCTGTCAAAGTAATGTGGCCTGTCAAAATATTACGTAGACGGGGACGTTTCTGCGTGAGTGCTTTTAAACGGTGCCCATTGTCGAGGGAGTAATATTTGGGTAAGGTAGGTCGCCTCGGAAAGTGTGAGTTGGTTCCCAAAATGAATGACAGTCTATGTACCCTTCATTACTTAACTATTGTGCAATCAATCACGTTTTTTATAAAAGTTTGATTTAAATAGCATACATTATCGTAGCAGTAACGGTGTGTAAGTAGAACAAAACCATTCCCATAGCTTCAATCACATCTACATAAATACTATAAAATGTATGCGGAGTATTAGATTCAGCAGGCATGAAAGAGTAATGGTGGGCAGACATTAAATGTCAGGGTTATAAGTCTGGATTGGATATCAGTTGAATTCAGGTAGGTACCTACAAATATATCTTGTAGAAATGTGGTATATTCTAGCTTATAACAGAAATGGAATCTTTACCTATATTTAGTTAATGGCCATCTACATTTAGTTAGTGCGCCTGCCTGTAGGTATATCTTCAGTCTAACTTAGAGCTAAACCTAGAAATTGCAACTTGCAACTGGATTTTAGATCGTTGCATTGTTTACTTACGAGGGCTACGAGTATTTTTCACTTATTTACAAATTCACGAGACATCTACTAGCTGTGTTTAACTGCAAGCCAGCACGTTCCTAGTGGCACCAACTAAATACACTTGTTCCGGTCTGTATAACATCAATTTAATTTTAAATACGTATTAAACCTACAAAAAACCAATTAAGCCTATACGAGGAACGCCTAAAAATATGACGATCAGTACTGCAAAAAGAACACAAACAGTTCCATTGATAACGTAAGCCAGTGAAAAGCCTCAGGAAGCTCGCAGCCGGTCGCAAGCCTGTAAACGTCGATCGTTTCTCAGAATTCATGTCAGCCTTCGAGGCGCCGGGGCCCAATTATACCCACCGATCGCTATAACTCTACTCCGTCAGAAAATACGTCTTTTCACTTCGAAATAAAATATTGCAAAACAGTCAAGTTGCAAGGAGACTCATTAATTAATACTTAAATTACACCAATAAATAAATCGTTCGCTAAATTTTAAGAGCCGCGCTTTGCCTATGGGGCGATGTACCTACTGCAAAATTGCATAGTCTATTATTTAATACAATTATTCCAGAATAAACAGGCTATGGGACATCAGGCTATCAGGCATCAGGTGAACAGTGTGTATATAATTCTACATACAGGTACGGTCGGCTCTAATAATATGTATACAATTTGGATACTTATGCCTTTGACATACGTTCCAAAATGTATACATATTATTAGACGTGACCGTACAGTAATATTTATATATACAGGTTTTTGGAAACTGTATGTTACCTTAGTTTGCTGCCCGCCGTTTATAAAAATAAATAATCCCGATGTGCCAGTTCAGAAGTTTCCATACCTAAAGAAAGATAAAGGTGTGTCTGTTTGTCTGACAAATGAAACTCTATAAAATGAATATTTAACGGGGTTCTCATAGTTACAACAACCGTGTGCCATTTGCTGTTGTTTGCTTTGTATTAATAATATATCGGTAATAGGTACACCCTTGAGATATTCATAGAATAGTGTGGAACTCATTGTGCGCGAACAGTGCGACTCGCACGTATATTGATGTAAACTTCACGATTGATTGATAATATACTCGTATTTTAACAACAAACGGGTTTAACCTACTCGTAGTCTGCCAACGACCACGGGTGTAACGTCATGCCTGAAACGTCAGTCGCGTAAAATTACGTTTAATTGTATAATTAAACGTAAGTTTATGCGACTCGCACTTGGTCGGTTTTAAATGGGTTTTTATTCACTACAAGACCGAAAAACTTGCGATCTACCCGACGTTTCTTTAGGTACAATTTTTGTTTTGTTTTTGGCTATGATAGGAATTTCACGCCAATATGTTTTGAGTGTTGTTTTGATTTGATAATAGTACAATAAAATTATATAAATCGTCACTATCTTTACGCTATCAGTCTTACATAGTACCTACATGTACTGGAAATTATGGTAATTTTTCTATGTACGAAAATTTAAATAAATTTTATTTTGTAACATCACTTACAAATCTAGCACTAGAATGCTCGTGCAGTTAGTATGGGTATAAATCAATATTGTGCCAAACGGCCGGCCCACTAAGCGGCTTCGGGCAAATACGTTGGGCTCTAGCCAAATAAGCCGAACTTTGCCACTTTCCCTCCTTGTATTTTCAGTAACTGGTATTTTGATCTTAACATGCCCAAAATAATCTTTTGATTAATATTTCTTTGTTGAGGACAGAACTGATGATTTATATAGTTGTACTGTACCTATACGCCATTATTCATAAAACTTATGAATAATGGCTTTTATTAAATTTGATATAATAAAGCGAATATCAAAGTGACAAATAAAAGAAAGGAAACCGCGAAAGAGCATGTCGGGCTATGCTCAGTGTATAGGCTTTCGTAGTTATTTAAAAACTGCTAGGCCGATTATGTTCGAAATAGTTTTATTTTAACGTATTCCACAAGCCGTATTCATTTTTTTTTTTGGGATTCACGGATTATAAGTTAGGCAGTGATTATCCCCAAAGATATTTTAGAGAAAAAAGTTTCTTATGTGACACATATTTGTTTCTAAAGTTCTATTTAACGATGCCCCGCACTAAAGAATTACACCAAAATAAAATAAAAAAAAATTTCATTCCCACTTTACGAGTAAAGTATTTGTCGGCGTGATTAATATACCAAATACCAAATTTCTAGTATTAAGGGCCAAGGAGCTAAATTAAATGAATATCAAACGTATTTTTTCTATGAAAATAAGTATGATAATATTGGATTAATTAGGTCTCATGTCCCGTAAATTTCGGCGCCCATTAGATCGAATGAAGTGTCATTTGGCTAGTTAGTGTTAATCGACGACATGTTTATAGAGTAGCAATATGAACCTATCTGATATTGCTTATCGTTATTGGGTCGGTTAGTTAGTTTGGTTTTGTCGAAATCAGAATTGGTCGCATTCGAGGTGGTTTTTAAAATTTTCTCCTTTTCAATTAATATGATGTCTGTACCAGGCTCTGCTTCGTTCATAAAGAATTTATTTAAATAACGTTGAATGGCATGTAATCGGTAATTCAGAAACAGCGATCAAGATTGGCATTTGAGTATGTCTCCATTTCTCAATCCAACATTCCAAGATTTATTCGTAAGGATAATCAACAGGAATTTTAATGACGACATTATACAAAAGGAATCAAAGGATGGTAATAAGTAAGATTAATTGTTATTTAGAGTAATCACTAACTTATCTCGGTAGCGGGAAGCAATCCTACAATCAATCTACTATTATCGCTCACTTTTTGCTGCTACAAAATAAAACTCGTAAATTTTAAGTAGGTAGGTAGGAATTAATTAGGTAAGTTAATTATTTATATTTATATTACAGCCGAACCAACTAAAAACTTTATGAAACGTGAGTACTTGCTTAATAGATGATTTTTTTAATAAATGATAAGGTATAATCAATGTAGTTATACTTAGACATAGATTTGAGTCTCTTAACTTCCAACCCGGGTAAATTCAATCTGTCAGTAGAGTTGAAGTTTAAAGAAAAACTAGGCAATTGCAATTACTCGTAAATATGCACTCTATTGGTAGAGTGGTTTTACCCGGGTTTAAGTTAAGCGAATTACCTATATATTATATTAATACTAAATATTTAGCTATCGTTAAATTATTTCTTATATATGTAAGCCGTATCGCAGAAATAAACTAAAAAGTAGGTAAACATGTACCTAACATATTTACAAATTAAATATGCTTTGTCTTTAATTTTCTCAATGCATCTCATTTGATGTTATTCTGCTGAAACAAAGGAAGGATATGTATTAGGAGCCGTGCAGTATAATTTAGATAATGTAATTTATAGAATCATAAAGAAAATAAACGATCTTGTCATGTCGTGTCTGTTTGTTAGGTAATGCGTAGGTACAGTTGAAAATGAAGTTATAGCAAAATGTACCTAACAATAAAAATCATTTACAATTATTTTCATGGTTTCGTTTCTTAATACTGAATTCTTAATTCTGATACTATTTTTTTAAAAGAATTGTCAATAATTTTGAATAAACAGACACGTCAATATTTTGCCGTCTACCTTAAATGCTAAAAAACATAGGTACCTATTAAGATGTAATTTTTAGATAATCGGAACTAAGTATGTATTCAATTGAAAATATTTAAAGGTACGCAAATAACAATAAGTAATATATCTACCTGTAATCCATTTTACCTTCTTCCATAAAACTTACTTTTGCAGTGGTTTCGCTGAAGGTGGCATTTTCCCCCATTATTATACTTGAGGTTTTACAGTTATGAACTATAAACCATTCGTTCTCACTTAAGGCGTCTTTTCTTGCTTGCCATTAACTATCTACTTATGTATTCAAATTGGGGATAATCATAGTAATTTAACTAAAGGGAGCAAATGCATAAAAGCGTGACGTAAGATACATTTTAATTTGAAACTGAATTATTACTATTGCTGAAACCTAGAGATGGTCGGGCACTAGAAATAATTACTTAAAGATAGAAAGTGTATTGGAATTCGATGGTATGAAGCATTATTTAACAGCCAACCTTTGGGGAACGCAGATTAACGGTGTGATCATGAGTGTGAGTGCCAAAGAGGTGATTACAGATTTGTCCAAACTATCATAAGAACTGAACACGCAGACCCTCACTCTCAGCTTTGCTCTAATCATGGGTACTTACAATACAATAACTCTTTATTCCACCTCAAAGACAAATACAAAACAAATAATAGAAGGACATGTTTGAAAGAGGTCTTATCGCTGAAGAGCGATGGCTTCCAGACAGGGATCGAAACAGGTTTTTTTGAAAAACCTTGAAATAGACCAATATTTTAAAATATTTTATACTGTTTAAGTAGTACTCAAAATTGTATGTAATTAACAACATCGTATTTTAAATTACTCTATTAACAAAGAATTTCCATACGGAAGAACGGAAAAGAACGAAATTAGAACCGTTCTTTTGTATGGAGAAAACCTTTGATTAGCTGCTTCCAGACAACCTTTGATTAGAGGAGATAAGAATGTAAAAGTTGACAGTAGGAGGTGTAAAACTGAGAAAGGTGGTATGGTGTTAAGTATTAATGGTATTTAAGAAGTTATTAAGTTTGTTCAGGTTATGAAGAAAGCCAAAAACTTCCCCATCTGGTTTCTTCAACTCAATGTATTTGTCCAAGTTTACTTGTTTTTATTGTCTATTAAAGTTTTCGCATTTTTAAATGTTGGTACTTAGAATTAGGATAGGAATTAGGTATTCGCAATGAAACGGAGGCCTTTTGGAAAGGACACTATTTGATTTCTTTAAAAAATCTGAACGAACATACTTAATCTTGTTTTTTGGTCATTGGAATTATTTATTTTGGTCACTAATGACAAAAAAAAAGAATATGTTCATTCAGATTTTGTAAAGAGATCAAATAGTGTCAGTTACATAACGCGTCCGTTTCATTGCGGATTCCCCCTACCAACACTTACAAATGCGAGAACTACTGAATTTTAATGCTTATACCTACGTACATTTTGTAATTGTATCTTGTAGTTGATTTGCCATGTTAAACATTGTCATTGCAATTGGTATCATAATAATTTCATGCTAAATACCGATTTTTAATTATTGATAAAAATACTAATATTGAGGAGGTATTAAATAAATACTACACTAATAATTGACATGTTAATATTTAATCATTGTTTACCACCGCGCCGCGGTCTCTAGGTAACTTTAATTAAGTATTAATGTTCTTTAAGTTCCTCGGCTTATGGACGGAATTGCAAAGTTAGATTTGTTCTAAATTAGAATACTTACAAGTTAAAGGGATGCTGTTGAATTTGTTAAACAGATCCACACAAACGGAACTCAGTTTAAAATTATTTGTTTTGACACTAGAATACGTGGCATTACTGTATAAGATACAGTCAAAGACAAAATTAGGTGGCCACAATAATGTTCAATAATATGTCCCAGTGCACTCTAATTCTGTGTAATAAGAACGTCGTAACATATTTATGAGCGGATTCGTTCGTTGATTGTACAGTACCGCAAGTTTGCAAATTTAGAGGATTTGTCTTCAACGAAAGCATCATTAGAGTGAGAGACAGATGCTTCAAATTTGCGAATTTTGAAGTTCCGCTTACAGATCGATCACATTAAAGTTGATATTGTAGTAAGGTCGTCGTTTCGTAGTTAGGACCTGGAGATACCTAGCTCGTCCGACTAGGTTCTCCGGTCTACAACCCAACCTATGTAATAAAATTTTAACATAGATTTATACAAGCTGTTAACTTGTGATGAGTCATCACAAGTCATAGGTCCTCTGATGACCAAGTGGACAACTTTTATTTTTTTTCAACTGACGATGGCCGAACATGTGGGTACATAAAAATATTATGCATCGATCAGCCATAACATTGTTTCCAAATGTAAGCACTGAACCTCCTCCACTGTCCATAATCTGCTGTTTGAATTCCATTATCCATTGTTTTGCAATTACATCGGCGATAAATTAAAAGTGACAATAAAAAAACCATAACTCCTACTTTCCTTCACAAACTCCTATATCCTTCCAAACTGCAAAACCGACCTTAGCATGCGAAAAATAAGTGTCGTATTTGGGCCTTGCTAAAAACTGTACTGTGAAAAAAAATAGGCCATCCATTTCAAATCTGGTGATTCCAGAGCTGCCGCTGTCGTTATTTTTCCAAATTAAAAGCTCACAGTCATCTGCAGCAGCTCTACGATTTACGAACTCAGTATTGTGCGGGCGTTGTTTGATTAAGAACCAACTTTAAAAAAGAAATGGTTCTCAGTTTAGTTAATATTTTCAAGTTAATTTCACGAGTACCTACAATAACTTTTTTTTATGACGTTGTATAGAATCAAAAATATGCAACTAATTTTAAAACATATTCATTACAGTTTACTTCTAAGTACGACATGTTTATAATAATTGAAATATATAATTATGTTCCTTGATAATAAAATGATATAATATTTTAGTTAGAGTCCCCGTTGCTATCGAAATGGTGAAAGTCTACTACGGCATTTGTTGTAAATTATTCACCAGAATTATCTATCTAAGGTAGGTCATTTTTTCAACCCCAAAAGACATTTTTCTTGCTCTTTGCAATTCCTTTTTCAGTGTTATCGTTTGTACTTGATGGCTTAAATAAATGAATCCCGGCTCGGACACAATAGATCCGCAGACGGGGGCGAGACAAGGACGCTGTGATATGTTGGTAAAAGGACCCATTCTATGGCCGACATGTGGTTAGTACCTGTATTAAGTCAGTTGAAACGCTAAAATCTTAAGTTTTTTAGTATTTTGATATGACATTATGTGATTTTTAATGCATATCGCTCACAATTAGGTAATTATTTACGCTTATACTCGTATGTATTACAAATCGAATATTCCATTCGAATAGCCTCGTAGCAAAACGTGCGTAGCAGATATTTCCGACTTCAATAGCTTTGGAAGTAGTTAAGGGGGCCTTAATTCGTAAGTGGTTTTGGAATTTATTTAACTTATAAAATAACTTTCTTTTATATTTACATTTTGTTACGCCTATGTCTTGATGCACAAAGAGAATTAATCCCTTTTTAAATATGCTATAAAGTTAAAACTGTTCATATTTTTCAGTGATTTTTATGAATTCATATTTTTGTACACTCGCATTACATATTAAAATTTGTATGTAATCTTGTAAGCGACGCGTTTCTAGTTTCAGAGTAAATAAGTAAATTCTTTTGAAGCATGTTCGGTTGCAGAATTGTTTTATTCCAGTCTTCGAGACCATGAAACGCGCGGGGTAATAAATTTTTAGAATGGAGGAGAGCGCGCCAAGGACTTGAAAGCGCTTGAATGTTTATTTTAGTGGGAATTATGGTTGTAACGCCCGAAACTTGACAAATTGTGTCTGATTTATTCTTATTGTTTAAAAACATTTTAAGTACAGAAGGAATGAAAATTTCTGAGATGGTCAAAAGAGCCATTTATTTGTGTGAGATTTGATAACGAGCGAGAACATACTTTCAAGCAAAGTTCCTTGACTTTGTACACACATATCTATGTGTGTACAAAGTCAAGGAGTCAAGTATACTTACATTGCGCACAATGCGTAAATTAACATTTTCTTCTTATGAGCTTACGTTTAATATAGCCTATTTATATCAAGAGTGTTTCAAATGATGCGAAAGTCTAATTACAGTAAGTTTATAACTAGCACTTACGAAAATTCTTAGAATAAGGTTGCCCAGCAGACTTAATGCATAAAAACGCAGTTATGCATAAAAATCCAAAATACCAGCTAATACGAACACTAACTTAAGCTTAAAAAAAGTTTTTAGTGTAAATAAAAATGATATCTACATGAAAGTAGAGATTAATTGAGTGTGGAATATTTCCCTTCAAGCTTATTTATTCAATCCTTTTCCTTGAGAAGTAAAGATGGACATACCGCGTGAAAATGTAATATGTGCAACTAGCTTCTGCATGAGGACAATCGTCGGTTACTCTGAAGGGGACACTATTCCAGCTTCAAACAAGGTGCGATATAATGGGAAATCGCTTGTAAAAATTTGTTTGACAGACGGTGCAGCGACAACACACGTTAGATGTGCGAAAACTGTAGCTGAAGCATGGAAATCTTTGCGAAAAGCATTTGAAGGAAAATAATGGGACGAAAACTAGCTTTGAAGCGTAAACTGAACAGATTGAGTCTAGTCAACTATGAAAATGTTGAGCTGTACATTACCGCGGTGATATCAACCGCACTAGTCCGTGGGCTAGTCGGTCTGAAATTAGAAAACGGTGTAATTTGATTTTTTTTACTACTTTTTTGGTACTTTCATCGCCTCTTAAATCACTAAGTATACGGTGGATTATGACTACAATTCATTTAAATATTTTTTATGGGTCTTTTTTTTTAATACCGCCAACAAGTTATATACATCAAATTAAAGCTTATTAAATACACTATCTTTAAAAAAATATTTAATTTTTCTAGCGTCATGACTACTATGAAAAAACACGACACAAAAAAAATCTAAATCACGAAATTTTCATAAATTTGGTCATAATTAATTATTGGTTGGTTTTAGCAATATGGTGTATATGCAAAATATGAAGCTTACAGATATGCCTTTAATTTTATGCCTTTAAGAGAGTAATTAGATATTATATTTAATAGTTCTCGAGATATACTTGATTTTGTAAAACTTGAGATCCACCATCTTTGATTGGCCCCCATTTTTGTTAGGTAGCACTTATAAATGGCAATCTTGCATTTTTGACGTTTTTATAAGCTTACCTAACAGCCGTGAAAAGGAAAATTTGTACCTCCTAATTTTAACCATACCTGTCATACAACGGAAATCTTGAAATAGCCCGTATGCCTATTAGCTACCACTTTGAGATGTCTATCATACTTTTTTAACATCCTTATGAATATGTCTAACTACTGTAAAAAGGAGACTTGGTACCCCCAAATTATACCTTTTTCTAATTTCAGACCGACTAGCCCACGGACTACACAGGACCTTGCGGATATAGATGTAGGTGACCAATGATTTGGTATACTTAGATAAAACTGCTGAACGAAATGTCTGCCGTTCCAACATATATTCTGTTTCTAACGTGAAAAAGAGTAACGAGAAAGGTATCGTGTGTTACAAGTCTGCTTAGAAAGAAAGTCTGTAAGTTAAGAAGCCTGGACGTAAGAGACCAGATTGTCCACTAAGAAGCAAGAAGGTGAAAGTTGATGAGGTAACTATTTATAACTACTGAAGTATTGAAGACTGTTCTGGCAGCTCAAGTATGGACATAATCTATGTGGATTCGGGCTGCACAGCACACACGTATTCTCGGCGACATTGGTTAGAGAATATTAAGATGCAGAACCAAGGTGTCGTTACTGTTGCAAACTCTTGAAGATACCTATTCATCAAAACCAATCCATCCAGAAAATCCAACTAAACTCTTGAACAAGATAAGTGATGTTGCTAATTAGGGTTTTATGCATGATGATGATGACGATGAATTATGTATTTTTGATCAAAATGGATTAACTTGAACAAATCAGATGATTTTCGTTTTACAGCTAATACATAACACCCCCATACAATTGTTTGTGTAGTCAACTAGTTATTATTGCCACAATTTGTACATACCTCACAACCATAAATCAGCGGACGAAAAATTAATGACTCTAGTAATAATAACAAATGATATCGTGCAGCTGAGTGCCTCATGCCGTGTTTTCCCCGACACCAGATTTCTTGCTTCCTGAGATCTTCATTAGTGTTTATACAAGACTTAGATATTTTTTCGTTTATTTGAACACAACAGGTTGGATATCTCTTACCGATGTATATATATTTCTTCGGATTGCCACTTTATTATGTAGCAGCGCGAGATCCCAGTGGTGTAACCCGCACGCATTAGTTATTCACCGATTCCCACGAATTTCGGATTAGCAACGAGTAGCTTAAGAATTTAAATAGTACGTGAAAACGCAAAAGTTTTTAGTAGTATTTCTTTTTATAAATAAGTCTCAATTTATAAGCGTGGGTCACGTTCGATTTTTAACCCCTCGCAGATTTTCGCGCAATTTAAATATGATTGAATTTCTATCGCCTCTCGATGAGAGAAAACGTCTAGAAGAATTTCCGATAAGGCCTAGCTTCCCTTTGACTCATAAATGTTGTCAATTACGTAAAAACTACAAGTATTTAGTGCTTATGTCAATTCTCAGTCGTGAACGAAACGAAACTGTCTTTGTCGCACTAATTAAATCAAGTGACAAGGAGAAAACTACGCCATGCCCTGCGCCAGAGCAAGCCGTTCGGTAGAGAGCCGACCGTTAAATAATTATTAATTAACATATTTTGATTTTAAAATAGTTTTAAAGCGTTGGAAATAACATTTATTTCAAATAATAATAAACAATAATAATTTATGTGATCTTGGTCGTTTTTCTTTGGTATATGACATCTAATATTTACAATTTATATAGTATTAAGTAGTGTGACTACTGGAGAAAAATTAAAAGCACAAATCAAAATATTTAGTTAATAAATAATTTGATTTGTGTTTTCGCAATATGTTCAATAATAATTTCGTTGGAATAAATAACATTTTATGTAGAACAACGAAACCATATCTACATTTTTAAAACCATGGAAACAATTATCTTCGCATGACGCACACACTTACCTATAGATACAATCCCTTTGGATAGGACGGTTTCGGCTATAGCTCCTAGTGCCTACGCCATTATTAGGACTGTAGCCAAATTTAATGGCAGAAATCGGAATTTTTATGGATTATTCACGTCACCGCTTTAAGATTTACACACAAAAATAGAAAACAAACAATTAATATTCGGTTTTCCTAATAAGAACTGTTTTTTTTCTCTAAAATGATATTGAGGTTTCTAATATCATTGCACTTTTTCTAAACTGTTTTTTTTAATAAGTAAATTATATGTAAAACAAAAAAAATACGTAGAATTTCATCGTAAATTGGTTAGTAAATGGATTTTTAGACCCTAAACTGCAAATTTACCTTTCATTCAATCAATGACATCAATATATCGTGCAAATACAGCACCGAAATAATAGGGCAGAATAACGGCAGAAATATAGAGTAGGTATTTAGCAGAAAAAGTTATGATACTTATGATAAACGAGGTATTTTTACTTTTAAGCATATGTACTATGAAAGAACGATTGACTTGCAATTCGTCATGAAATCTGCTGTGCAAGCACTAGCAGACTTTCAAGTTTATATTGAGCGCCAGCAGACAGTTCACTCCGGATGAGCGCTGCAACTCGCGAAATTGGGAATTTAGGTTACAACCAAGTATTTGGGTCGAACTACATATTGGAACTTATGTGCGTTGCGTGTCGCGTACAAGTAATAAACACTAACAGCGATAATGAATTGAATTATATTTATGAAGGAAATACACTTAATGTAGTTTTCGACTCATTATTACGCTAGTCCTGACCGTTTACTGTTTACCTTTGTACATTTGCGTGTCCCTGACGACTTCATAAGTACGTCAACTGTGTAGTATAGTAATGCGGGACCGCTATGTATTTTTTTTCGTCTTTCGGGTGATATATGATAAGGATATTTTCAAAAAGTGTATTTGGATGAATCAACTTTTTTCTGTTTGTTATTACCTACCATGGTTACGGTCGCCTGAGTCACGCTGGTTTTATGTATAATTATGCTACTTAAACTATGCAAACATGCATTTTTCTGATGTTAATAGGTAAATCCTTTCCTTGATGAGCCATCTACAAACATGGACTATAATGTTTACATACTTAATTTAAGTAGCATAATTTTGCTTAAAACCTGCGTGAATCAGGCGACCGTCACCATGGCAATAACAGGCAGAAAAAAGTTGATTCACCCATTTCCATAGTGTATGGAGTAGGTAGTGTCATGATAACTTCCGAATTACTTACCGACGTTGATTGATAAATATTATATAACCAACTATAATTTAATAATATACGATCGATAGAAATGGAGTCAAAGATTGACATATCGACATCGATCCAATTTATTAGTCTCACTCTGATTACTTCATGTAGTTACTGTTATCATTTCAGCAATTGCTTCGTTTTGGTTGAGTTTAGTAAATTTTATAGACACATTTTTTATAAATTGTAGGTACTTAGTAGTCTTTCCGCAATAACATTTTATAACGGAGAAGCTCGGCGTGCCTCGATCCACGGGTGATCGATCGATGTTTGAATGCGTTAGATAAGGCCATGGGGATGATTAATTAGAACGTGTCTACGATTTGTATAACGAAAATTGTACTCTGGATTTTCATGAACAAATCAGTGTAATGTTACCAAAACATTTACTTGTCATTCAAAGCTAACATATACAAGTGAAAAACATCTTAATTTGAACTTAAGAAATAATAACAAAACCTTAAAGTTTATAAAATTTTACATGATCATGGATTCGACCATTTATAACCGGTAATTTTGAGGCACCTATAATATTACTAACTGAAGGCAAAGTGGTCATTTCAATTAAAACTTATTAGTCATTACTTCACACAACGCTTTCTTAAAACTTATTATTGATTTGACCCACTTCTCATATAGTAATACCAAGAATAAGCGGGTCAAATTCAAATATTTTTTTATGACAATCCACACGAAAAAACTGGAAACTAGCGTGTGTGTAATTTTCACCCTTTTGGCCACGAATGGGAGCGCTGATTTCGCTAAATTATCCAGCGCTCTAAGAGCTCATTAATTACAACGTAATCCGAAGCTTTGTTGAGTTTACAATGGAAAAAAATACTACTATTTTTTACATGGAATAATGGCATAGGTATGTTATCCCGACGTCATGTCTAGTTTTTGTAATCAAATTTTACGTTGTTTAAGTCTAAAGAGCTTGTTTTATTTATTTGAATTTAAATATTTTATTAGTATATAGACATAAATAGGTAGAAACAGCATTTAATTCATCAATTTTTTTTGGATCAAAACTTTACCTATTACCTACTTCGCATTAAAATTACATACTATTTATCGTTTATTGTCTATCTACCCGCTTATCCGGCATAAAGTGACCTAAAAAGATTTACCCGATTGACTGCAATAATCTTCATATTTTCTTTCCAATATAAGCACGAGAACTGTGGCGTAACATGAACGCTAAACGAATGTAAATATTCGGTAAATACATGTGATGGCAAGGAAAACACAGCAAATTCGGTCCTTTCAATTGGTTCAAATTATCCAGGCAAACGCCGGCTAAGGCGCCGCAAAGAAAACCTTGTCAAGCCAGGTAATTTAGCAGGGAATCGAAGCGTTTCCTCGTACTTATTCACCAACACGGATTCAAAGAGCATTCCGTGTATGCTTGTCGCTAAAAGTACTTTAGAACCATAAATACATGGTTGGATTGCGCGGTGTAGGTACCGTTGCGGAAAGTTGCGCCGAGTTCAAAACTTTTGAAAGACATAAACGATTTTGCGTATAATAACATACTCGTTTCTGCCTACGAGTAGAAAGTATGTTCCTATAAGACTAGTATTAACTATTTTAATTAGAAAGTGACAAAGCTGGTAACTTGCAACGTAGGTAATATTTAGTGATAGGATATTATATCGGAGCAATAGAGTTCGATGATATGATATCGAAAATGGCCACAAAAGAAAAAGTTTTCACAACTTTACCTATACAAAACAAAAGTGGTATGAAAACTGCAATAAAAACAAATAATTGTATGAAATGGAATTGGTTCGGAAGCAGTCTTGGCCATCTCTAAATAAAGCTTACACGTTAATCCCATTAGAAGCAAGAGTTTGCCAGTTTCGCCAAGACATCTGCTTTCCCTCTGATCAAGGTTAATGGTCTACAAACAAAAGTGCTTTTCGGAGGTGATAATTTCCTTTGCCCGTAACATTACGGAGATAAGAGGTTACAGAGCTTGAGCGTAAGATTACACTGGTTGTGTTATTTGACGTTATCGGTCCATAAGTGGAGTCCTTGCACAGATTTAGAGCTTTATGCGTGTAAGCTTTTTTTATGAAAACTAACTGTCGGAACATTTTTGTTGTATGTATTTTTGAATAGGTTAATAATAGCCGAGTGCCTATAACATATGTATATGTACATCTGAATGTACATAATGAATCAATTATTAAGCCTGCATTTTTTAAATGTAGGTACTTATTTGTTTGCAAGGAACATATATTTTCTATCTGCAACATAAGCGTCGCGTAGGTAGTTACAATTACTACGTTCTAAATTTATATGACCTAATCAAGTGAAGAATGCATGAATCACACATTACAGATACCTATCTACTATTTACAACCGGCATCAGCACGTGTCGTATAATATAATATAATATACCTATCTGGTAATCCCCACTTTACCCTCTCACACATATTATGAAGATTAATGTCTTTATTTGTTTGCAAGAACTTAGTTTACACAATACAAATAACATGTCAGTATTCTAAGTCTCCTATTTTACCTTATTCTTAAATATTTTTACACATGCAACCCCATCTTTAATAACTTAATAACTTTAGCGTAGGAATATAATTTTAACACCTCATGGTTTTATTTCTATTAATTTTTACCAGTAGCACAATATAAGTTATACCAGCGTGAGATCTAGGTACTGCGTGTAATAGAATATCTACTGACGAGTTATTTCGGTATACACGTAAATTAGGATATAGCAAGTCGTATCAACTTCATCAAGTATTTACCGGTATTTAATTAAAACTCATATAAAGTAAATTGAAAAGTTACGTGCCCCTTTAACGAGGAATGCTAAAGTTCGTGGAATTAAGTACGTGTAAATAATTTAGAAATATTAATGCCAGTCACTTGACGTAGCTACTCTGTAAGAGGTGGCGTGTTTTGCATTTTAATGTAAACAAATTGTCATTGATAAATTGTCTTTTACTAAGCGATATCTATTTCGGGCGCGGTTAAGCCAGTTTGTCTTACTTACCAAGTCACTAGTCTTTTGTAAGGCATATTATTTCACAAGTTCATTGAATTAGGTCACTGAATGAATTTATGAATCATTTTATCTATTATTTATTTTAGCAATATTTTAAGACAACATAACATTCAGTTGTAATATAGGATAAGTTGAATATTAAGCTATTTCTTAAAGATTTTATTCCTAAAAAAAGCAATGGTAACAAAATAACGAGATTGTCGTTTGCCCCCCAAAAAAAAACAGTGAGCAGTGCTATACCATAACAGCTATACTTTAAGTATATTTAACTATATTTAAGTGCTAAATTGAAAAACTATAAAACAAGTATGTTTCATAAAAATATGTATTGCTTTAAAAATCTGTACATTGAAAAACATGACAAAAATAGACAATATTAGATATCCCTTTGCAACTTAGCAATATACATATTCACTTACGAATATGGCCACTGATTTTCATCTGAGAAAATTTTAATCAGTAGGTATTGATTGAAACCCAAAGAATACTTTCTAAACGAAAGCATACTAATTATTTTTTGTTTAGGTACACGTCTGCTGAAACTAATAATGATTGCGTAAGTTTTTCTTTGACTTTGAGGACAAAATATATTGTTTTCCTCATATAGCTTCTGCTTATTAAAGCGTAGGCATTTTTAATTTTTTTACTCATTATTCCTACCTAAATTCTAATAAATTTTCCTAAGTAAATTCTACAAAATGCTGTCCACCTTCGCAATGTCACTCCATTCAGGAGAAAACACTTGAAGAAGAGTATTTGTATAAATTTTATTTGTCCAGAAAAAACACATATTCCCGATTCTAGATACTAAAAGTAAAAAAAAGTTGTCGATACTTTGAATATTAAAAGATATAGAATAATAACTCAGTGATGGCACAAATATCCGTCTGATATAAGGCGGTAACTATTTCGTATCATATTTTCAACACATCCTGGATTAGACCCATAAGAAAAACATAAAGGGTCGCGTAGTTGTCAGTCAAACGGCCGACTAGGCAGCGGCTGGCATGCCGCCAGTTGTTTGTTGTTTGTATAAGGCTCCGTCTTACTCGTTAAATCATATGAAGTAGTGATAGCTGTTGTTGATAGGTAATTCGATATCAGTAGTATTACAATTGGTATACACGAATGAACGTTATGATATAGAGCACACTTACATAAATCGACCTCGTTCAGCCAAGGTCACATGTAGGTACAGTTTTTGACGTATACACTTCTATCACACAAAACGAAACGTCGGGATGAAATTTAATTAATATACACGAGTTTATCCGTTTTCATAGTTTTATTTCATGTGTAATCCTCGCGGTAACCGAAGAAAATAGTAAACAGTGTTAAGAATTTTCGAGTGCATACCTACTCGTATATATACGTAATCGTCTTTGAACAAGCCTTCTACGACGTATTTTTTGCGTAAAAAAAAGATATGTAAAAAAAAACTATTGATAAAACGCTGTGCTCTTTCACGAGCACAGCCTCGCTCATTTGCCTGCCCTCGGGTGGCCGTACGTTTAAAGATACACACTTATTTGTGCCCAACAAATCAGGGACGAGGGTGACCTCGTATCGGCCTTCTCTGTCCAGAAACTGCTGAGAGTTATCGAGCTACTATGCGTAAGTGAAATGTTATCTTTGTGGAAGGTTCATGTATGGGGCAAATTAATTACTTGGAATAGCAAAATTACTATTGGATAGCGGCGGTCGCTCAGACGTTTGATGTTTAATTATTAGCTTCATTGTTTTTGTACGTTAAGTAATTGCGAGTACGAGTATGTTATGTCATTTGATTTACTGTGTTAAATATAACTTTAACATACTAACCACATGGAAATATTATATGAGATACTCGTTGTGTAGATATATTTTGAAACGCGTTTTCTGTAGCAGATTTGTAATTTATTACTTTTATTATCAGTTGAAATTCGGTTGGTGTCAGTTTCCTTTTTCCCTTCCTATCAGCTTAAGATTTCCGGATGTCAAATTACATCAAAATTTGTTCTGAAGTTTAGCCGTAAAAAGGTAACGAATAGACATTTACTTTTGCAATAAAATATTGAAAGGTTTGGGTGTCAGGTGAATGAAATTGAGAAAATGGTAGTTATATTTATGGTTTGAATTGGAAAGTACATTTATGCTACTGCTGAACAACGGCCTCTCCTTAGCCTATGCGTATGGACGCGAGATAAACGCCCGTAATCGCCGCGCTGGGCAAGCGGGTTGGCGATCGCAGTAGTGTGTTTAAGTAGGTATTTAATGACAAATCCCGAAAAATTAAATAAATGATTAATATAAATACTTACAACAAGATTTAATTAGTTTACAATTATATTAACAACCTCATGACTAAAGCTAGGTATTATATATGTACAATGCCTGACAGATTTGTATTGGCTCCGTTCAGTCGGAACTTTAAAAATATTTCGAAAGTCGCGCTAACTTTGCATAAGACATTTTAATCCTAATGTTTTAGCTATACACTGCTGACTTTATAAGATTATTGCAGTAACTCAACCAAACGACTTAGCAAACTAAGTTCTCAAGTGGCACAACTTCCTTAAAAGTAATTACTATGAAACGAAAGTGTTTATTGCTATTTCACTAGTGGAAGCCAACAACAGTTTCCCCGCAATATTTTCCTTCGCCCGGGAACGAAAGATAATTTCTAAGTTTGTTCCTGAAAACTCATTCCGAGAAGTTGGATATCGAGATCGAGTAGTCTCAGTGACAGCGGAGCTTAATTCCAGCTTAGCTGTCACCGCCTTCAGCTACATTCTGCATAAGTTTTGATTAAATCACGAGAATATGAGAATCATGTCGAAAGTAAGGATATTATATTAACGATTTGCTCCGGCTGCATGCTATGCTCAGAGTTTACTTTCAAAACTACTTCGACTGCTTAAGAATGAAGCTAATTATTTAAACCCACTAATTTGTGTCTGAAAATATTTTATTTGTGGTTTTACAAGTATATTTCTACAAAAGTTCTGACTGAGGTTGGTTATAAGGATTACGTTGAATTATTACATAGATAAAAGATATTAAATAGATAATATCATGGATAATTCTCATGAATAATAAATACTCCCAATATCATGGTAGCAATGCAAATTATCAATCGATTATAAATATTATAGTATAGAAAAATCAGGAATTCATCTGATACCAAGACGGGAATCGATTGAATTGAACCTGTACCCTTAGTTTCCGGGTCCAAAGCTTTTGCCTTTGAACCACCTGGTCTTCGACATACTCGTAGTATGCAAATTTTTCGAGCAGTCGAGCCGTTTTGCCTGTGTGCGTTTGCGACGAGTAAAACGGCTTATAAAGATAGCAAATCATTTTATTTGTCCCACGAAAATTATCGTTATTAAATATTAGTCTAGGTGTGTAGTGTGTAGGTAACATGCCTACACTAATATTACGACGATATTTAATTTATGTAGGTACAATTGAAAAAAACGGACAGAAGGACGGACGGACAGACGGACTGACGGACAGACGGACTAAACTATTAGTTATAAGTTCCATTTTTGCCATTTTGGCTACGAAACCCTAATAACATAATTTTATTCTCAATTGAATTTTACTTGTTTTAACCATTTTCAAAATCTTATTTATATAATGTCATGTTTCTCTAAAAATAGTTTTAATCGACACGTCAAGAAAAAATATTACTCTAGCGAAATATGTAATTTATTGTTTGTGCCAAAACTAACTTTAATAGCGTTGGAGAAGGCGGGTGGGTGGAGGAGCGAGGAGCGTTTGTGCGTAGGATATATTATTATACGTGTATAATATTTTATATATAGGGTGTGTCTACATTAGGCTACAACGGCATTGAATCACCACTTAAACAATTTACTGTCCTCTGATACCTATATTTACAAACAGACATACCTATAATAGACATACGATTGTGTTCATTTGTAACACCTACTACCTATTTAATAGAGTGTGGAAGATGCTTTTGATCCATTATCTTCTCAGGTAATGTTACAGCGGATCTGATATTTTAGAAAATGAGGA
>JALPQI010019111.1:0-17743 GCA_025490895.1 Thaumatotibia leucotreta
TACTCCAGGAGTATCAACGCCAAATCAAGCTACAGATATCACACTAAAGTGCCCAAAAACCTATCACAAGACCGGGTTGTGTTTGTGACAGGGTCACACCTCCAATAGCACTCACCGCAGCTTCTCCAGCGTCCAGTAGTGCGTGGCGCCGTTCTTGGTGTCGTTACGGAAAGTTACGGAAACCTCGAATCTCGTCACACACTTCGCTTGCTCACTTCAAGTAGGAGTTACTCCACCGACCAGTCACTCTAACAACCCTAAGGATATATCGACAAAAACTCTCCTAAAACCTTCAAAAACAATGGATTCCAACGCCAAACAATGCCAGAAACATCACACTTTTACAGCTTGAATATATATAATCAAAAAGTCTCCTAGCACCACGCATTCCAACGCCAAACCATGCCACAACCATCTCACTAAACTTTCCCAAAACCTCCAATCACAACACCCCAGTCAGCCCATCAATAGCACTCACCGCAGCTTCTCCAGCGTCCAGTAGTGCGTGGCGCCGTTCTTATTCTCAATGACCACTGCTACAAAATCTCCAATCATACCACAACCAACCTTGCTCTGCTTACTTCAAGTCAACTCACCGCAGCTTCTCCAGCGTCCAGTAGTGCGTGGCGCCGTTCTTGGTGTCGGTGACCTCGACGGCGACGACGGTGGGCGCGCTGGGGCGGTACTCGTCGTCCGCGTCGTCGCGCGGCGCCAGCTCCGCGGGCAGCGGCGAGTACGGCGTGTCGGTCACCAACGTGAATTGGAACTGGGCTTTTTTGCGGACTTGCTTTCAGTTACTAACTAACCTATAGATTGCGGCTGATAGACTGAAGATATATAGTCAAAAAGTCTTATAACATGACGCATCCCAACACTAAATATACCACAAACATTCTGGGAAACTTGCGGAAACTTCAAGTCACATCTAAGCCTTCTGCTTACTCCAAGTTGACCTATTTACGGAATTTTCTCCACGACCAGTCCCTCTAACTAGCTTAAGGATATACAGTCGAAAACCCTCCTAAAACCATGAATTCCAACGCAAAATCATGCCACAAAAATTACACTTTTACAGCCTGAATATATATAATCAAAAAGTCTCCTAAAACACTCACAAACATCACACTGAACTTTCCCAAGACCTCCAATCACAACACACCTCAGTCAGCCCTTCAATATCACTCACCGCAGCTTCTCCAGCGTCCAGTAGTGCGTGGCGCCGTTCTTGGTGTCGGTGACCTCGACGGCGACGACGGTGGGCGCGCTGGGGCGGTACTCGTCGTCCGCGTCGTCGCGCGGCGCCAGCTCCGCGGGCAGCGGCGAGTACGGCGTGTCGGTCACCAACGTGAATTGGAACTGGGCTTTTTTGCGGACTTGCGTTCAGTTGCTAACTAACCTATAGATTGCGGCTGATAGCCTGAAGATATATAGTCAAAAAATGTCCAAAAACTGCCTAACATTAACTTTCCAACACTAAACATACCCCAAAAATTCTAGGAAAGTTACAAAAACCTTGAATCTCATCACACCCTTCTGCTTATGCCAAGTTGACCTATTTACCGGAGTTTCTCCACGACCAGTCCCTCAAACTAGCTTAAGGATATACAGTTAAAAACTCTCCTAAAACCTTCAAAAACTATGAATTCCAACGCCAAACAATGCCAGAAACATCACACTTTTACAGCCTCAATATATATAATCAAAAAGTCTCCTAGCACCACGCATTCCAACGCCAAACCATGCCACAACCATCACACTAAACTTTCCCAAAACCTCCAATCACAACACCTCCGTCAGCCCATCAATAGCACTCACCGCAGCTTCTCCAGCGTCCAGTAGTGCGTGGCGCCGTTCTTGTTGTCAATGACCACTGCTACAAAATCTCCAATCATACCACAACCAACTTTGTCCTGCGTATTCCAAGTGAACTTACTGCAGCTCGTCACCCAAGATTACCTAATTATCGAAGCTTGTCCAGTGGACAATGTCCACGACAAGTCACTCTAAGTAACCTAAATATTCTAACTAATTCTACAACCTAAGGACATATAGTCTAAAACTCTCCTAAAACCTAAGATCATCCCACCATTGTGGGTTGCGAGCCAGTCACAGCTGTAGTAGCGGAATCGCGAACGCAGCCACATATACTCCAGGAGTATCAACGCCAAATCATGCTATCACACTAAACTGCCCAAAAACCTCCAATCACAAGACCGGGTTATGTTTGTGACAGGGTCACACCTCCAATATCACTCACCGCAGCTTCTCCAGCGTCCAGTAGTGCGTGGCGCCGTTCTTGGTGTCGGTGACCTCGACGGCGACGACGGTGGGCGCGCTGGGGCGGTACTCGTCGTCCGCGTCGTCGCGCGGCGCCAGCTCCGCGGGCAGCGGCGAGTACGGCGTGTCGGTCACCAACGTGAATTGGAACTGGGCTTTTTTGCGGGACTTGTTTCCAGTCACTAACTAACCTATAGATTGCGGCTGATAGACTGAAGATATATCTCGACATGAAAGGCATAAGGTCGGATTTAGCAATTTCTCTGACTTGTAAGTGTAACTTTATGCTTTTGAGACAAGGTCGAATTTAGATATATCTCATACCCACAGAACCGACCTTATGCCTCTCAGGTCGAGATATAGTCTAAAAGTCTCCTAACATCACGCATCCCAACACTAAACATACCACAAACATTCTGAGAAACTTACGGAAACTTCAAGTCTCATCTAAGCCTTCTGCTTACTCCAAGTTGACCTATTTAGCGAAGTTTCTCCACGACCAGTCACTCTAGCGCCACAGCTTCACATTAGCTAGCAGTCACACTAGCTTAAGGATATACAGTCAAAAACTCTCCTACAACCTTCAAAAACCATGAATTCCAACGCAAAATCATGCCACAAAAATTACACTTTTACAGCCTGAATATATATAATCAAAAAGTCTCCTATTACCACGCATTCCAACGCCAAACCATGCCACAACCATCACACTAAACTTTCCCAAAACCTCCAATCACAACACCTCAGTCAGCCCTCCAATAGCACTCACCGCAGCTTCTCCAGCGTCCAGTAGTGCGTGGCGCCGTTCTTATTGTCAATGACCACTGCTACAAAATCTCCAATCATACCACAACCAACCTTGCTCTGCTTACTTCAAGTCAACTTACCGCAGCTTCTCCAGCGTCCAGTAGTGCGAGGCGCCGTTCTTATTGTCAATGACCACTGCTACAAAATCTCCAATCATACCACAACCAACCTTGCCCTGCTTACTTCAAGTCAACTTACCGCAGCTTCTCCAGCGTCCAGTAGTGCGTGGCGCCGTTCTTGGTGTCGGTGACCTCGACGGCGACGACGGTGGGCGCGCTGGGGCGGTACTCGTCGTCCGCGTCGTCGCGCGGCGCCAGCTCCGCGGGCAGCGGCGAGTACGGCGTGTCGGTCACCAACGTGAATTGGAACTGGGCTTTTTTGCGGACTTGCTTTCAGTTACTAACTAATCTATAGATTGCGGCTGATAGACTGAAGATATATAGTCAAAAAGTCTCTAAACATCACGCATCCCAACACTAAACATACCACAAACATTCTGAGAAACTTACGGAAACTTCAAGTCTCATCTAAGCCTTCTGCTTACTCCAAGTTGACCTATTTACCGAAGTTTCTACACGACCAGTCACTCTAGCGCCACAGCTTCACATTAGCTAGCAGTCACACTAGCTTAAGGATATACAGTCAAAAACTCTCCTAAAACCTTCAAAAACCATGAATTCCAACGCAAAATCATGCCACAAAAATTACACTTTTACAGCCAGAATATATGTAATCAAAAAGTCTCCTAAAACGCTCACAAACATCACACTAAACTTTCCCAAGACCTCCAATCACAACACCTCAGTCAGCCCATCAATAGCACTCACCGCAGCTTCTCCAGCGTCCAGTAGTGCGTGGCGCCGTTCTTATTGTCAATGACCACTGCTGCAAAATCTCCAATCATACCACAACCAACCTTGCTCTGCTTACTTCAAGTCAACTCACCGCAGCTTCTCCAGCGTCCAGTAGTGCGTGGCGCCGTTCTTACTGTCAATGACCACTGCTACAAAATCTCCAATCATACCACAACCAACCTTGCTCTGCTTACTTCAAGTCAACTCACCGCAGCTTCTCCAGCGTCCAGTAGTGCGTGGCGCCGTTCTTGGTGTCGTTCTTGGTGTCTCCTAGCACCACGCATTCCAACGCCAAACAATGCCACAACCATCACACTAAACTTTCCCAAAACCTCCAATCACAACACCTCCGTCAGCCCTTCAATAGCACTCACCGCAGCTTCTCCAGCGTCCAGTAGTGCGAGGCGCCGTTCTTATTGTCAATGACCACTGCTACAAAATCTCCAATCATAGCACAACCAACCTTGCTCTGCTAACTTCAAGTCAACTCACCGCAGCTTCTCCAGCGTCCAGTAGTGCGTGGCGCCGTTCTTGGTGTCGGTGACCTCGACGGCGACGACGGTGGGCGCGCTGGGGCGGTACTCGTCGTCCGCGTCGTCGCGCGGCGCCAGCTCCGCGGGCAGCGGCGAGTACGGCGTGTCGGTCACCAACGTGAATTGGAACTGGACTTTTTTGCGGAGCTCGACTGATATCGCGTTGGCTTCCTGTTTGGGGAGTTCGTTTTAGAATTTATTCTGGTTTAATTGGACTATCGCGATAGTAAAGTTTATCTTAACGGTTAAAGTTACGTATTCTAAGGGTGAAGACACATTTATCAGCACGCGTACGCATTTTGTCTATAGAAAATGCCAGTTTAGTATGGGACCGCGTCCAGCTTTCCGCACGCGTACGTATGCTTACATGTTTCATACTAAACAGCCAATTTTATAAGACAAAATGCGTACGCATGCTGATAAATGTGTCTTCACCCTAATCATCACATAAAAAAATGTGTCAGTGCACATGGAAAAGTACAGGTGTAGTGAGAAATTACTTGCCTTCGGAAACGTTCGTAAACACATGCTGTTTCAGGCAGTGTCACCGAGTCTGACTGAAGTAGCATGACAGCTATTACTGTCAGTCTCAGTGAGATAGACTGAAACAGCATGACGTTGACGAACGTTTCCGAAGGCAAGTCATTTCTCACTATATCTGTACCTCGTTACGGTCTTTAAAATGGAATTTATTCAAGAACACATAGGTCCTGACAAGGTACCTTTCCATGTTTACTGTATACACACAGAAATATATATAGGTTAGATTAAATCGCCCGATGATAGCTAATTATTTAATTCGACAGTTCAATTATTAAGTACATTTAAAAAATTATGTATGTAAATGTATTGTGAAATATTAAAAATAAACACATACTCTCCGGAGAAATCTGTTTACAAAACTATACTAAAATAATCGACGATAAGAGACACGACAAAATCGAACCAATCAAAGAATTACTGAAATGAAAAAGGTTATAGTTGCCGATTTCTAAGTATGAATTTGACATTTATAGATTAATCCTTATTAATATCAAGGTAAGACTCAACATTTTTCCGATAGTCTTAACGTCTATATAATGCTCATTTCTAAACTGTCAAATGTTCATATTTAGAATGATTCGTCGCCTGCGGTGTTTCCGGACCGTTACGATCTTGAAATCTTCAAGAAAAGAGCGTATTCCCATCTTAAAGGTCGGCAACGCACTTGTAAATACCACGGGTGTTGCGGGTGTCATTGGGCGACGATGATCGTTTACCATCAGGCGATACGTCTGCTCGCTTGCCTCCTATTCCATAAAAAAATCGGCAACTGCAATGCCCATGAGGAAACGGAAAAAATTCAACAGCGGATTTCTGACTAAATTTAAAGTTAAAAATGTCATATGAAGTTTTCTGGATCCAGTCTATTTCAAGAGAAAATTAGATTTTTTCTTAAAACATTTTAGACCGTTACGCTTTTGTCACCATGTTGTCTTTTAATCTTGTCACACTTAATTGACCGACATCCAATGAACAAAAAAACCTTTAATTAATTACCTAGCAAATGTGAAAAAAACTCTAAAGTGCACTTTTTGCGATAGTTTCATTAATGAAATCCTTTTTTTGTGTATTAAGGCATTCAAAACATAAAAAAAAACGTTTTTTTTTTCAGGTTTGACCAAAACTCATTTAACATTGTTTTCTTCTTTTAGTCTCAGGAATATGCTGTTAGATTGTTTCCCTTTCCTCATGTGTACCTTGTATAGCGTATGAACAGTTACCTTCAAGAATATAGCGTTCCCCCACAGATCGTCCCTGAGCGAGGTGAACTGGTGGTACTTCCACTTGCGGAACGCCCATGCCGCCAGCCCCACCTCTCGCGCCGACCAACACTCTGTCTCAAACAGGGGATTCACTAAAGGAACGGAAATAAAGTCAGTCTAGTAACTTAGGATGTAAACTAACATAGGAGATGCGTATTGCTTTCATTTATTGACCAATTGAAAAATAGTACATTTTTGTTTTGGATTTTTTTTTCCTGAGTCATCGTAGGCAAAACCTTAGTGATGAGGTTTGTGTTAAATCGAGTAAAAGGCTATTTTATTCTATGTCATGTTATAGACCGCTAAAAACTTCTTAAATATGAAATAAGCTCGCCTATATACTACAATGTAAAGTGCACATAATTTTGGAAAAGTCCAACATTACTAAAAACGCTTACTAATTGCGTTAATTTAGCGACGTTATTGAATTGGATGGTTGTAAGGGGAAATCATAACGTTGTTCTACAGCTATGTTAAAAGTTGCGTTTATGATAAAGTTTCCATAATAAAAGATGCTTTACATTATCTTGGGTTCACGATGTTATTTTATTAGTAGTTTTAGGATATTATTCATTTTAAAATGGACAATTCCATCCATCAATATTTTAAAGATAAGCAATACGCATCTCATGTTGGATAGGAATAAACAATAAAAATGTATGTCTAATATGCTAAAGGTAATTTATATGAAACATAAATGTAAACCATTTTAAAGATTCAGGTAAAACGTAACCAAGAAATAAAAGGTTTTTAACAATTCAATTATTTTAAAGCTAGTTATATAACAAATAGTTAAATTGATTTGTAGAATGTCATTCCTTTCAGCTCGTGAGTCACAAAACAACATATCATATTTTAAAAGCAGTGAAACTCTCATTTGCAGATTTTAAATTACGTAGAAGTCTAAACAAAGCGCCAAACATGACTTTTATTGGACAATATTTTTTTAAGTATCTAAACCACCAGAGGCTAAGGTGAATTCAGTCTTCGCAACTGATGGCTCTCAACATTAATAAGTGGACTTTTTAGAAAAAATTCTCACCGAAGATATCCTCATCGTTGTGGAAGTCCTCAGGGGTGTAAGAGCTGTACATGGACATGGTGACGCTCTGTTCTTCCACCTGCCGCTGGAGGGCGTCTATACGCGCCTCGTAGTTCTGAAGCAAATGTCACCGTTAGGGATATTGTGTTAGGGAACATTTTTGCATGAATATGTTACACACATCATTAGCCTATTTCAATCCACTGATAGACGTAGGAATCTCGTAATAACTATGCGTTTTTCATTCGCAGCTAGGTAGACATAATCGCCGTACTGGGCAAGCGGATTGGCGATTGCGGTAGTGTGTATGATGACATTGATGACGCTGCTGCCGATTAACAATCTTCTATAAACGAATGGTCACTTCAATCCCTTTGTCGACTACACCCACGGCAGGAGTTGGTGACAAATGTATTCTTAGTGCCGTCACCATGCGACATAAAAGTTAGTAAGTAAATATTTCGTCGTCGAATTAGCTATTGTTTAAAAAACGGCTAAATTGGACCACGGATAAACTAACTTCCTCGTAGTACAATCGGTTGGACTATGGATAATTTTATTTCCCCGTGGCACAACCAGTTGGACATATCGGTGGGACCACGGGTCGGGAGCGAAAATTACGTGTTGTAATGAAAATATACTGATTTTTGGTAATTTGAAAATCATTAAAAGGTTCAACGTGTTGACCTTTATTTAGAGTAGTTTCGTATATTTTATTTTATTTCCGGCCTATTTGAAACAAGCCCTTAGACATTATTTAGACCTAGCCTGTAGCCCTGCCGTAGTTTGTTGGCAGAAAAATTTGGTATACTCTTGGGTCGTCTCGTTCGTTTTTCGTCACGTTCCTAAATTTGTCCGATTCTGCTTTCGTCACCCATTCTTTATTCGTCACGATCGTCGATGGTCTTTCTCATCTTCGGTCAAATTTGTTGTTCGTCTTTATCTTAATCCGTCTCGTTCTTAACTCGTCATAATTTTCTTTTGACATGTTCGCTGTTAAATCTATGTTTTTCGTATATTTTCATAGTCTTAAGTCGTTACCAACTTAGAATATGACCAAATACGAAATGGCAAAAAACTATGAGTCTAAATAAGAAAAAGGTCAACAACTTATTATGGTCAAAGACGACAATGACTGCAGACTAACTTGACGAATGAAGAATGGGTGACGAAAGCAAAATCGGACATATTTAGGAACGTGACGAAGAACGAATTAGTCGACCCAAGAGTATACCAAAAATATACTATTCTCTTATCGACTTTCATAGCCAGTCAAAAGTGTGATTGTAGGTGGAAATGAAAATCTACCTTTCTCTGTTCCTCAAACTGCTGGTCAGCATGTTCCTTCTCCCTCCGGAACTGTTCCTCCAAAGCCACGAGCCGTTTCTGCATCTCGGCCTTCAGGTCGATGCCCTGCTTCTCCAGCAGCTCGCATTGCGCGAAGTCCCAGTCTACGTTCTCCGCATCGTTGCCTGTGGATGTTTTGGTTTATATTACACTTGCTTTTTTCTTATTTTTTATAGATTGACCCTCGCTCCGGATCGTACCTGGTACAACAGATTTCATTGGCCATACAGCGCGGCAACGCTGCTAGTGTAATGGGCACGTTTGGGCCGGGTACGTTTCGGGGTGTTCGTGGTACTAGTAACTAGCTATTAAGATTGACAAAGCCTGTTGCGGATTTCATCTTTGTACCTAATTGTATGTGACGATGCCTATTGTTGATATTCTGTTGTAGCCAATGACGTTTAAATTAGGGCTTCCGGTATCCGTGTTACCCGCAGACACGTGTACACGTATCCTTAGCACCGGCGGTACTAAGAACCCGAACGACACGAAACGCCAAGAAACGTTTCCAACTTAGAAACGTTTCCAAGCGCGGGTCCGCGGATCCACTTAGAAACTTTTCCAAGCTTGAGTCTTGCGGATCCATTACAATTGAATATTCGAAAAAACTATGTTTTTATTAGTAAAAAGTCTGAAACAAAACAATACCTACCGAAAAATTCACAGTTTTTTACGAATTACGCAGCTAGAAATTTTCTTTGTTGCAGGTTAAATGCGGTTCAATACTTTGTTCAAATATAAAATCGTACCTATATTTTAGATTGCCACTGCCACTACACATTGAGGGCGGATCAGACACAGGTACTCGGGTATCCGTGTCTTAATTACACGGTTCCTAATTAAACGTTTCCAACGGGTAAGATACCCGTTTCCCGGTAGCAAAGAAACGGGTACACGGAAACGGGTACACGAAACCCGGACACGACCGAGAGCCCTAATTTAAATAGTCAATCAAAAAATATGGCACAAAATGACATGAGCTGATTTTGTCCGGTTGATGATAATATCGCTTGCTGGTTATTTACTTTAGGATACAAAATTCGTAGAAACTTGTGCTTAATGCCGTGAACATTAAGTGTCATATCTGCATATTGAAGTCTTATTTAAGTAAAAACTTTTCAAACCTATGACTCTATTTTAATTATGGTTAGACGTTTTCTGACAGCTCCTTACGGTTGACATCTAAAATGAACAGAGAATGATGGGAGTAGCTTTATTGGTAATTTAAATATTTGTGACAGACGACGTATGTGAATCAGGAAGTAGAAAATATCAAAATAAATACGTTTATTTACAGCATAATATTTGTCATTATTAGCTTCTAAGTAGTTTTATTTATTCATTTTACATTGGTATGCTACTTATGTTAGTATTACATTGTAATAGCTATAGTGAAACCAGGTCAATTAGGACCTGAGGACATGGATAATAATATTCTTCTATGCTATACTGTTTTTTGACATTGACACAGATAATAACCTTCATAATAATTGGTCTGAAGACAAAAACTATTATCTATCTATGCAACAAAAACGCGTAGTTTTTTTAACTAAATAAATGCTGTGCATACGACCATTTTAGAGAAAATAATGTGAAACTTAGCTAGACGAATTAACTTACGTTAAAGACAGGTTTAGCAGTAGCTACAACTCGATGTACTCCTGCTGGTGGTATATATTTCATATACCGGAAAATGAGCGGAGCATACGACACTCGCGTGACTAGGCATATAGAGTGCGTCACGTCAATCTCGAGCTATAATATACCTAGTAACCGTCGCTGAAGATTATGTGGGAATCTTAAATTAAATTATATTAATAAATACCGGATACTATAAATTCGCTGCTTACATAATTTTAGTAATCAATAAAAATTAAAATTATTTGCCGTAGCTGCATTTTTTTAATCGTCAGACGTCACCATACATTTATTTTGTAATTTAAAAATTATTTTTGGGTACCATAAAATAAAAATATTATTGACCTAATACTGACTCTTCACATTTTTGTTCCATGACATGTCATTTTATACTAACAAATTAAATTAACTAAAACCATGAAAATAACAGGAATACTCGTAAATTCTCTTATATTATGCATAAAATTTACCGGAAGAAGTATTTATGCCATCTTTTTTCCTGACTTTCGCATTGTTTTTTTTTTGCATTTCTTCACGGCACATTTTGTCATATTGACAGTCACTACTCGCGGCCCAAAGACGACTAAGCAGGCAACTAGCCGCACTGTCATACTTTGCAGCTTAATTTTTGTGCCACTTTTTCCGGCGGACTGTGTATCCCGTTATTATTGTATATCAATGGTTGTAGCCATACCTGACGAAGCCTGTGTTGCGGATGTTGATTGTGATTTAGATAATTGATTTGATGAATAAATATTTTCTTTTATTTTTTATAGAACAAACGGGGAAATAAACATCCAGCTAAGAGCATGTCGAGCCATCAGTTGTCAAACGGCTGAGCCGATTATGATCGGAATAGTTACATTTTAAAGTATTCTATAAGCTATTTCATGATTTTATTCATATTTTTTGTATTCACGGATCAAAAGTGAGAAAAATATTAACTTTAGAAAAAAAACTGTGTTATATATCCCCACTTCACCAGTTGGGGAGCTGGTACCCGAAAAAAAATATTTTTCTAGTTTTTATTCTACCACTTTTTAGCATGATTAAGATGCATAGTGCATGCAAGTGGACCAAATTCTTGTCCATGATGACTCGTGAGCATTCAGGATTATAGTCTCTCTGACCTGGTGATACAGCTTATAGTGACTTACCGGGTCAGCGATAGCGATCTCCTCGTATTTGATGACGGACTTCTTGTTTTCGTGGGGCTTATACGCGCGTTTCTTACCCAGGATTATAGACTCTATGACTTGGTCATACGGCTTATAGTGGGTTACCAGCAGGGACAGCAGTAGTGATCTCCTTGTCTTTAATGACAGCCTTCTAGTCTTGCTGTTGGCTGCCCCGGGGTGTGTAAAGCGGATCACGTGGTTTCCCAAGATGACTCGTGAGCTTTCAGGATTATAGGCTCTGTGACCTGGTGATACGGCTTATAGTGGCTTACTAGCGGGGCAATCTTCTTGTCTTTGATGACAATCCTTGTCTTCTTGGGGCTTCTACATGCGGTTATTACCCAGAGGACTATAGGCTTCGTGACCTGGTGATACGGCTTATAGTGGCTTACCAGCGGGGTCAGCGGTAGCGATCTCCTTGTCCTTGTCAATGATGATGGCTTCCTTGTCTTCGTGGGGCTTATATGCGCGTTTCTTACCCAGGATATGGACTCTATGACTTGGTCATACGGCTTATAGTGACTTACGGCCTTCTTGTCTTCTTGGGGCTTCTACATGCGGTTATTATCCAGAGGACTATAGGCTCTATGACCTTGGTGATACGACTTATAGTGGCTTACCAGCAGGGTCAGCGGTAGTGATCTCCTTGTCTTTAATGACAGCCTTTTAGTCTTGCTGTTGGCTGCCCCGGGGTGTGTAAAACGGACCACGTGGTTTCCCTAGATGACTCTTGAGCTTTCAGGATTATAGGCTCTGTGACCTGGTGATAGGACCTATAGTGGCTTATAAGCAGGGTCAGCAGTAGCGATCTCTTTGTTCTTGTCTTTAGCAACGGCATCCCTGTCTGCGTGAGGCTTCTACGCGCGTTTCTTGCCCAGGATTATAGTCTTTGTGACACGGTAATACGGCTTATAGTGACTTACCAGCGGGGTCAGCGGTAGCGATCTCTTTGTCCTTGTCTTTGATGACGGGGTCTTTGTCTTCGTGGGGTTGCCCGGGGTGTGTGAAGCGGAACACGTGATTCTTGCCCAGGATGACTCGGGAGCCGGTTTTCAGGATTATAGGCTCTGTGACCTGGGGATAAAGGCGGTTGTTTAGTTATTTTGGGCATCAAGAGACAATATATTGGTACAGATAATGATACTTTCAATATTAAACCGTTCGAATTCATTTAGCAGTATTCTTGTGAATGTAGACGCGATTGGAATCGAATCAAATCAAGCATTTTGGCTGTCGTAATTTAAACTGTTCGGCTGAAGTAATTTCCCTGTCGATAACTGTTACAGCTACAACTGTACGCGTTATAAGAGTACAGTTAAACCTCAATTATCCGAAATCGGAGTGTTCAGATGAACTATTAAATTATACGAAGTCAGGTACAAATTTGGTAGCGAATTTGTTTCAACACACTCGATACTTACGAGCTATTTACGCTACCGGCGTTTTGCCGATCCGCGCTATATCGCGCTATACCATGGTAATGGCATCGAGCGCGTGGATCGGGGCCTAAGAGTTTAATAAAGGTGCAATTTCAGTTTGTTTTCGTAATAACAAACTGTTATGTGATATATATTATATATAACTGATATGTGATATCAGTCCCAATAAAAAAGTTCGGGTAATCAAAGTTCTACAATATTCAGACTATTACCTCACGGCCGTTGACGTAAATGAGGGCCTCTCGGTGAGGTATGAGGCAGATCACACCGTCTGTGTTTTCGAAGATGCAGTGCTCGCTCAGAATATGGGAGCCGCAGAGCTGGATGTCTTGTGGGACGTTGGCTTCGGAGGTACCCAGTCTGGTTACCCCTGGAATAAAAGACAATGTTAGCCTTTGATACACATTACCCTTCTGCAAATGAGGTGATGTACCATAGACAATTTTTTTTACTTTATGGTGTTGATAATTAGACACATATCACGTGACCGACAGTGGTAGACGGTTAACAATCATCTTCCTTGCGTTTGTGGCGACTGGATAAGTTGCTTGGAGTTAGCTCGGCAAACTATTCTCAAAAATTGGCGTAGGATCTTTTACCTTAGAGTATATCATCATAACTGGGTCAAAATTCTTTTCGTTGTCTTATTTTGTGTCCCTAAAAAACGTGACACAGTGGTGATTTTTGTATGAGATGATGTTTTGTTTTCAATTTCTTATGTAAGGATTAAAATCTAGCGTGAAAAAGAAATGCAAGTTCACCGGATTTTTTTTATTTACTTAGTCGAAACAGTAACTAAAAGCGTGACAGAGTGGTATGAAACAAGACAACGAAAAGAATTTTGACCCAACTAAGACGCCAATCGCTAACGCCCCGTTTTCTCTTTTGTATTAGTACGACAAATACAACATGTCTGCCAAGTGTTATATACGCGTCAGTTTAACTCACCATCCTTGATGTAATAGATGAGGCACTCGGACATATTCGGGTCCTCATTGAGGTTGACCAGATGACGAGTCTTCTTAGGAGAATATACACCGACAGTGATGCCTTCCTTTACAGCCCCGTCTCGGCAAATACGACATGACTGTCAAGTGTGAAATACGCGTCAGTTTAACTCACCATCCTTGATGTAATAAATGAGGCACTCGGACAGATTCGGGTCCTCATTGAGGTTGACCAGATGAGGAGTCTTCTTAGGAGAATAGACCCCGACGGTGATGCCTTCCTTCACGGCCACTCCCATTTCGGCGAAGACTGCTTCTCGTTGCACGCGGATTTGTTCGGTGCGCTTGAGTTTTTCTTCCCAGGTCTCATTCAGTTCTGGATTAAAATAAATAGATTAGTAAAGATCAGATTGCTAGGACATTCCGGTTTAAAGTAATTTAATTGCTCTAAAAAAGAAAAATCGATGACACTAAATTGGAATGATGAAAATAATTCCATTGATACTGATTCTACTGCTAACTTTACAAACAGGGTCTGTAAATATATAATATAATATATATATGCTATTATTTGACCTAATAGATGTTCAACTGATTACATCTATCAAGGCCCAGCTATACTAAAGAAATTTACAAAATTTGTTATTGAAAATTTTACATACTCTGCAGGAAATCAAATTCATTTTAGTTCGCACGAAAAATGTACGATGCAAAACAAATGCAACTCTGTTCTTATTGGAAAGAATGTTTTGTTGGTCGATAATTACTACAAGTAGGACTATGTTCAGAACGTTAAAATATCAAAAGAAATAAATACAACGTAGCCATGTGTGACAAATAACGCTACCACACATGTCATCTACTCGCATAGTGCACTCTGAGTTTTGCAATAATTAACATCACATACTTAATAAATTACACAAGATTCCAAATTGCCGTCTTATTTCGTATTAGATGTTAATTTTAGTTTTACAATTGTTTGTACTGCTAGATGCTGGGTTGTATAGGTACAGTATACTATTGTACACGTATCTAAATGAATACTTTTCAGAGCAAAGGAATTGTGTATTAGTTATAAGTGGAAACTCTTTTGGCCCATGAGTTATATTATCTATGTTCAACCTTTTTTGTATTATAAAATAAAGAAAATAAAAAAAAAATAGATATATGCACCACTAGTGATAAAGTAGTATACTCACCAGCAATAAGTTTCTCAGACGCCTGTAGTTGATCTACGGCCTCTTCGGCGATGGTCGTTGCCGCTCGGGAAAGCTTCGGAGACAGCACTTCGGCTTCGCTCTTCTTCCTCTGGGGCGAAGAGTTCTCTTCCGCTGTTTTAAGGAATCATATTAGAACCCGACACTGGTTGAGGTACTGTGCGATGTGCGAATTTGTAATTGTTATTTTTGTGTTAATATTGAAAACTCTTTTAAATTCATTGTTTATTTTACCGAGACCCAATTAAGTTGTGATAACGGGCAACGCGTGCTAATTAGTATAATACCAATGTTAATGTGTTATTTTTTTCCTTAAAACCGCTGCACCCAGCAAGTTTAATCAGGAAGGATAAAAGTTTGTTTAACAAAGTCTTCAACACATTTTCTTATAACAAGTTATTCGGTTACCGGGTTAGTTATAAATGAAATAAAACTGTGATAATTGATTATATCGCGTATATTAATAACATACCTTTACGTTCGTGGTATACTTTTTTTTGTTCAAAACGTCGGGATATCGTTAAATAATATACGCGATATAACACGTTTCCATAGTTTTATTTCATGATATTTTATAATGACAAACCAATAACTTAAGTAAAAGTTGTTTAACATTATATGCATATTGCTTCCAAATTTTCTTTATTTTACCTTACAGCCTTCTATTTTCTTAAATATATTATGAGTAATTAAAGTACTAAATTAAAAAAGTTTATAAAAGATAAATTTGGCAACATTGAGATCTAAAACGGAGACAAGATATGGGATAACATGCAGTTGAGGCTATGAAGCTTTTCTGCAGCGACATATGCAATAAATAATATTGTCAACGGCCGTTCGCGACAATTTAGGTTTATATTACGTCACCACAAGCCGTAAAGTGGCTATTACCGCCCGCTACAAGAGCCCGATACAAAATACACTTTTATATGACAGAACTTGTGAAATGCATTAAGCACTGGGTGGTAATGAAGTGAATCTCACTTTATCAGCTTATGTGCGAATTATTTCGTTTTTTTTTTGTTTATGTGCGTATTGAAAATATGTCAAAATGCCAATATATTTACCAGGCCGCGAACGGTACACAATAATTGAATATTCCGACTTACTTTAGAACATAAGTTTAGTGGAAATATTCAATTTCACATTCAAACACACAATAAATATGAATATTAAAATAAACTATCCCAACCATTCCCATACTAATTATATGCATAAATAGACCATAACCAACACCAAGTACAAAAGCGCAGATATATTTATATAACTGACTTGGATAATAATATATTGAGTACTCGTGAAGTGGACGAGGTTGCCTACGAACGCCACAAGCATTGGACAAGGTGCATGTCGGTTGCATATTGCTAGGTTGCCAGCTCGATATATAAATAAACTTGTTTTTTTAAGCGTGGCAACCCTATTTGAGGAGGCTAAGCGTACAGGTGGGGTGTACAATGCAGAAGCCTCGTTTTAATTACTTACTGGTAGGCGGATCTTTCTTTTCATAAACGACTCTACCATCTGGTCCTAGTTTGTGGGATATTTGGAAAACAAAACGAACGTTTTAGTATCAGGAATAGAAATCGTTGTGGCGTTTCGTCTGTAGCGTGGTTATTTACATACGCAAGTCACACAGAACGAGCTAACCGGTCACATGACGACTAAACAACCTAACTGGGTAACATTGTAAGGGAGTCGCTACACTTGTCGACGCGGGATCGGGTTGAGCCGATCACAATTTTGACGTATGTCGCTTTAAATCTTTGACCGCGTTCGGTTCGGTTCGGATCGTAGTCTGCAATTCGGCAAACGTCGGCAAAGCACAAGAGAATAATACTATTCCACATACTCGAAAACATTAAATAAGGTTTTGAGTCGACACTCGCACATATCTAGAGGCATTAATATTATAAGAAAATTGGAATCAAATTTCATGTTTTATTGAACAATGATCAATATCAGAAAATGCCTCAATAGTTGTAAATTTTGTATCGTGATCACTTAATAAACACGTTAAAACCCGATTTTTTTTATTGTTATGACATTATGATTGCAAATTTCTATTATTGGGCCTATGTTGGACATTGCACTTCTATGATACCAAAATGATAAAATAATGTGATACGGCATGACCGATTTATTTATTTAAGCACTTTAAAAAAGTACAAATGGTGGACTTAATGCCTCGAGGAAGTATCTTGACGATCAACATCATCTACGCAAAACTTTATTGCATATTTATGCACTATATTATTAAATGGGTATTGGCAACATATTTGCCGTCATATAAAAAACAAAACCAAATCGAAAAACGTAAGGTTCGCAATTGAATGCTTTTACAGAGCTGTCAAATGGTCAAAGGGATAAACAAGCGACGATCGGTTTAATGCGATTCCACGTTGACAAGTGAAGCGACTCCCTAATCCTCTCATCCCGAAGACCTACCTTCCTCGACCTCGATTCCTTCAGCCTTGAGGAGTTCCCGTAGTTTGAGTATTTCCTCTTTGAGCTCGCGTATGAGCTTGGCGTTCGCGTCTTCGTTGACGATGGCCTTGCAAACGATTTGCTTGGCGCGGTCGGCGTATCTAGAAATAGTACATTTTTAACCCTATTTATATCGTAATAAGAAAAGTATATCATATGTTGTCAGCCTCCGTAG
>JALPQI010019112.1:0-13804 GCA_025490895.1 Thaumatotibia leucotreta
ATAGCACCATAAACATGTCATCGCTAGATTTAGGGCACTTTTCCATTCATTAAGCTATGTGAATGCGTTATGCGTCTGATTATGTCTCACGAAAGCTTAAATTCTACTAAGGCCAGTGTGGATAAGTCGGGCATATTTTATTTGTAAGGAAATGCCGTCATATGCGTCTTATATTGTTGAGTTAGGAGTGGAAATGGAGTTGGCAGGCGAACTTTCCTGACGGACGGTCTTACCCGCATTGACCTTATACTGTATTCTGAGGCGATTGCTTTATAACCTCTAGTAATGGCTGGGTCGTGCAATAGTTGGTATAACTTGGCATTTCCACGCCTTGGTTTGAGTTGAGACACTTTCGACCGCACCCAGGGCACGAAAACTTTACAACTAGCCTAGTTAAGGGATTTGCATTACACTTGCTACGAATCATGTAAACTCCATTGAATTTAAATATCATAGGACGTTCTTATCTTACGCAAATTAATCTAGCCCCACAGTAAAGGTGCATTCAGACCAAACTAGCATTCGCTAGTCTATGAAATTCGTTCGTAACACAAAACGTGAGTCGTTGATTTCGTAGAGTGGGGGATAGAATAGCGAATGCTCGTTTGGTCTGAATGCACCTTAACGAGGGTATAATATTCGAGCATGGCGCATGGCTGGCGTATGGCAGTGAAAGCCGTTCCGCCCTGAATGATACGGTTTCGCTTTTTACTATTATTCCACCAAATGCATCATTGTGCTCGGTGCATCCGAGCTATGAATGGGCTGCCGGCAAATTGTCAACAATTTGATAAGCGGTTCTGTGCGTAAATAAATAAATATCTTGGAACATCTTACACAAATCGACTTAGTCCTACGGTATGCTCAATTAAGGCTATAGGTACCAAGCGACTATATAACTTAACTAGGTATATAATACATAGATACTAAAATACTTATAGAAAGCCACGACCAAGCAATGCATATTTATTTATTTATTTATTTTAAACTTTATTGCACAGTTAAAAGTACAGATACAACAGGCGGACTTAATGCCATAAGGCATTCTCTACCAGTCAACCTGCAGGGTAAGCAGATATTTGTGATAAATAAATACACAAATAATGCCCTGGCCGGGATTTGAACCCGGAACCTCCAGCTTCATAGGCGGGGTTACTGCTACGGAGGCCGGCTTTGAGGATGAAAATAGTTCTTCTGCTAGGTCATAGTCTAGAACTTGCTAGAGTATACTGTAAGGTCTTCGTCTGGAAAAGCACTTTGTCAAAATTAGATCTTGTCTTATTTTAATAGCGAGTAATCTGTAATTCTGTATTAATTGCGTTACTTCGATTCTCTGACGAAGCAAGTAATTTTAACAAAATCTTTAGACGCAGTTTTATATAATTCACATTTCGAAATAAACCAAACTTAGATCCATATCCCATAGTCTTGGGATGCTCTGTGTTTATACATACATACACAAGATTTATATCTTATACTCTCTAAATAAAAAAATGGGATAACCTTAGGACAAGGTAAATTTGTATCAATCTCAATTTTTTTTTTATGTTGGCACAACAAAGTGGCTCCACTCCACCTCATGAAAGTAGAGCCCAAATCGCGGCGACAACGAACAGGAGACCAGGGTCGCGTTTTATAAAGTTACAATTTACAATTTCGCTGTTTGCCTCTCTAACGCACGCACATATTGGGTAGAGAGAGTAACCTGTCAGTTGCCACCGCCTTGCTGGCCCGCTAGATGCTTGATATTTATTATTTATTACTGTTAAACACCGTACTTGTGTTACTTCTGACTGTTCCTATTAACCGAACCCACGACGCGACAATTAGTAGAAAAGTGACAATTACAGCAGTCATGACAGTTGGTTGCTAATCGCAGACATTAGCTGGGACGTCGTATCTAGACTAGAAAGCTGATAACAGAACCGTACTGGAAATTACACAGTTTGCCCTGGTAATAATTTTTTCCGGTAAGTAGTTACTTAAGGTTTGAGAGATCCTGAAATCTTAAACAGTACATTACGACACAAGTGCGAAAAACATGAAATTCTAGTAGCGATGTTTTAAAACACGACCGATAAGAAGTGTTTTAAATCGACACGAATTACGAATTTCGTTTTTGCACGCGTCTCGTACGACGTTTTTCAGTGCAGATGGCCCTCCGAAGTTTTGGATCTGACGTAAAATGACACACTTGTCGCACTAGAGCCTAAAAAAAGGCACATCTGTACTGAAAAGTCAATTAATATAATTTATGAAATAATGTTCACTCTACAAAATTGTAGGACACTGTTTTAGTGACTCTAAAATAAACCTTGTACGGTAGGTATTATAAGTTTCGACTAGACTGTTGATCAATTACTTAGTTCCCAGGTTCATAGGTATTAATTTCACTCATTCATTAATAATGCATTAAATCTAGTCATATAATACCATCGAACTTCACGAAAGTAAAATCCATTCATAAAATCATAAACATTTACTCCCTTATTCAAAAACGATAAAGAATCTCCTAACTTTAGCAAGCCGATACGAATCGTTTGTCTCTTTTCGTCTTTAAGACGGATAGAAACAAAAGATACTTATAAACCACTAATTGGAGTTCGAGGCCAAAGAATCTACGAAAATATTGCCACAACAATGAAATGTTCATACAATAGTAAATCCTTATTTTTTAAAAACAGACGTTGAGATATCTTATTTATTGGTAATTTTAATTCTTTAATTTATAGAAACAATATTATTTACTTATTTTCACGTGAATATAAGATATTTTAATAAAAACGGAATTATCCGCAATTATTAGTAACAAAGTTGGTATTGCGCTGGTATCACCTCAGGTGTTATAACATTTGGTACAGCAATTTAACTACACATAAATTTAAACCCTATTTCTGTATACGTTTAGAAAATTGCAGAATAATACATTATAGCGTGCTTTATGTTCGCATTTCGTATTCGTAAAATTCCTTTAACCACAATGACAAATTTCTTTGGCATTGCTATATAATAATAATAATATATTTTTTTATTTCGAGTAAGCTACACTCATATCATGGTTAGTAAAAACTTAAATTGTAGTGATGTTAGTACTTATAATAATAATTTAGTTTTTTTTTCTGAATACGGTGCATGTTGCTGACTACAGCGAATCAAATACTAGTTCTCCATTTAAATTATCATAGAGATCTAACGTTTTGTTTGTGTTCACTGGTAATTTTAAGTTCTTTACAAGAAAATGTTGTCATATCAATGTTAGTTAAGAGAAAAGATAAGTATTTAGGTATTTACGTGTTTTTAAGAAAATCCTAGTTGTGACAGCCATATTAAACAGAAAGGCGTAAAAACATTACAGAGGTATATAATGTTTTTATTAGGAATTATTTTGAATAAATAAATTAAATAACAAAAAGGTTGTGGAAACCTGAAAACTTTATTTGACAATGACATAGGAGACTTTGACAGATTTGACAATAACGTATCTGTCGTAGTTTCGTTGGCCTCGAACTCCAATTACTGGTATAGCACAGAATATATATTTAAACTTATAGCCTTGCTAGAATAGGAGACGTTAATGTATTATGGAGCTAAGTACAGTTAAGTACAAAAATATGTGTCGAAGGAATAGTCTTATAATAAGTATGTTACGACGTTCTTATTACACAGAATGCATTGTGACATATTTTTGAGCATTTTTACCTTGTACTCACGGTGTGTATAAGGTAAATGCGCACCTTATTTTGCCTTTGACTGTATCTTGTTAAATTTGTTACAGTGATTTACTCGTAAAACTCTTGCGGCAACAAAAACCATTAATAAATTAACCTAATTGTTCCCAAAACGTCCATAAACAATAGACTATCACGCTCAATAACGGCAGAATGACCACGCGCCTTCGCTTTTAGAAAAAAAAATTACACGTCAATTTGACAGTTACCATCTTGAAAAGATTTAATACATCTGCCACAATGCAAATGCTATCGCGAATCGTAAATTCGTGCCGTTCAAGCTCTTAAGCGTTTAAGAAAAGAGGTTATGTTATATTTAGGGGTGTAATGAGTAAGTTGGCAATTGCTGAGCATGAAGGTGAAAGTTTGATTCGGTGATGGTTAGAATCAAAATGGCGGAATTGACGGCTGGGCACTTTCGGGCGGCCTTGCGGAGTTAAATACCAGAACAAACGACCTTAATATGGAACGTCCGTTTTGGTCATATACTGAAGTTATTATTGCTCTTCATTTCTTAAAAAAATAGATTTACGGAAAACAAAACAATGCTTTATTGATATGATTATGATCTCGGTATTCTTAATGGATTAAAAATATTAGCATAATGTACGTATGTTAATTGGATTCACTTGCGAGCACTGGGCTGCTAACACCGAAATTCGCAAATTTTGGGGATTTTGTAATGACGCCAAAGTAACAAAGATATCCCCGAAATTTACGAACTTCGGTGTTCGCGGTAGCAGGCCTGGTGCAATCCGTAACTATGAATCATGAACCACGTTCGTCGTGTTGTAAGTATCACTTATTTATCATTTTACTCCTGTTAGACTTACGCATGAATTCACAAGTGTGACAGAGAGGCAACACTTCGCGACAAGCTCTCAGTTATCATGATAATATAAAAATCAGCTGCGTTATATACCTAACTCCGATGTACCTACTAGAAATGCGTTCAACTGAAGACTATTACAAATCACGTGATCGGACAAGGAGAAATTATTTTGTAATAATCCCTGGACGTCAAGAAGGCGCAACGCGAACGGTATGCTGTCAAACGCATACCATTCGCGCTGCGCTCGTTGAAGCTCTCCAATACCACAAATTACCTTACCAAATTACCTCCATAAAATACTTTGGATAAATGAGAATATTTATCTCGAATCTACATAAATCCGTGGTCTCTATAAGAGGCAAACAGTAGGCCTAACATGAATTTCGAAAGTCGTATATTTCGCGGTAGGGCACCGAAGAAACATTATACCAAATACTTAAATTATTAATTTTACTATAGTTAGACAAGAATGTGGAAGAATACGTATCCATTTAACCCTTCAACGGGCAGATAGATGACAGAAATGCTCAAAATTTTACTTTTATCACTTTGACATAATGTTGAATGAAACATGGTGGGATTCGTGGGAAACATAAAGGTGCATTCAGACCAAAAGAGCATTCGCTGTTCTATCCCCCGCTTTACGAAATCAACCAATCACGTTTTGTGTAACGATCGAATTTCGTAGAGTGGGGGGTTAGAATAGCGAATGCTCTTTTGGTTTGAACGCACCTTAATAATTATTCCGCCTGCCTTATAAAAAGTTAAATTAGCATTTCTTAAACTGTGTTATTATCTACTTATTATAGAATTCATAAACTGACTAACGATTACCGCAAATCTGTTTATTAATTGAGTATCCATAAAAAGTGGAAGTGCAATTAATTATCCAGCAAGGCGCGACGAGGAAAAGTTAATGAGTCGGTGAATCGTTAGATGCATTAGCTATTTAGCGGCTGCACGAAATATTAATGAAATAAAAAGATATAACCGGATGACACGCATATGCAAAACAAATCGCAAACTAACATTAATTTGCATCGTGGACAATGACATTATTTTTATTCCGAAAAGCAGGGAATACTATTAAATAAATAAATATAAATTTAAATAAATATCTTGGGACATCTTACACAAATCGACCTAGTCCCACGGTAAGCTCAATTAAGGCTTGTGATGTGGGGGTACCAGATGGCGATATATATAATAGATAGATACATATATATCCTTAAATACATAGACAGCCACGACCAAGGAACAAATATTTGTGATAAATAAATACACAAATAATGCCCTCGCTTGGATTCGAACCCGGAACCTCCAGCTTCGTAGGCAGGTTCACTACCAAATAGGCTAAGGAGGCTGACAAAAACTATTCAAATATTTGATATCTTAAACCAAAGTAAAAATACAGAAGTTTACAAAGGCCGGAGGTGGAATTTGAAATTTTCTATTAATACAAATGCTAAGATATAAAATTAAGTTGCACCAAAAATTGTATTTCTTTCATTCTTAAAAGTATACGAAAAACGCCGTCACGTGTCCGACATTATCATGGAATGCACCGGCGATAAAATTAATCCTCCTGAGACCCAGTGACATTTGATAGGTTTTTAAATTTAGAACTTTCTCTTTCATAAAAGTTCAAATTAAATCTCTGAATATGAACAAAATTTTGTACGGTTGGCTCTAATAATATGTATACGATTTTGATCCTTATGCCGTTGATCTTCTTCATCGTACTCTTCATTCCTGAAGGTCGTGCCTTTCTTGATACGCCTTTACTGAGACTGTGACGAGATCTTTCCACCATGCGCTATCTTCGGCTTGTCTCAAGGCTGTCGGTATAGTGAGTCCGGTCAAATCTTTTATTTGGTCCGCCCAACGAGTAGGTGAACGGCCTCTTCGTCTTTTTCCATCTACCTTGCCTACCACAACTAACTTGTCTAAGTTGTCGGGTTGTCTTCGGGCGATATGGCCAAAGTAACCCAGTACTCGTTGGTAACAGATGGTGGACAATCTGGTTTTGATTTTTAGTTGGTCGAGAATCGACCTGTTGCTTGCCTTTGATATGCCTTTGATATACGTTCCGAAATGAACTATACATATTATTAGACCTGACTGTACCAGGGCCCTTAGGAGGTTTAATTGACTCGAATTACAAATTTCCTTTTCCTAACTAGTGCGCAAAAATGAACTTTGCGCACGCTTCGCGCGCGGTAGTTTCTCTTTATGACGCACTTGTTATGAAAAAAATCGTCCCTTACACGTGCAAAAACTTTTTTTTAACTCGGGTGATTGTCGCCCTCGTTTCACTCGGGCTCCAACTTTCACCCTCGCCGAGAAAAAGTTTTCCCGCACTAGTTAGGAAATGTACTATTTTAGTACAGATGGTGTACTTTTTAGGCTCTAGTGCGAGAAGTGGGTCATTATACGTCAGGTCCAAAACTTCGGAGGGCCATCTGTACTAAAAAACGTCGTACGAGACACGTGCAGAAACACACGAAGACGAAATCGACACGAGTTACGAATTTCGTTCGTGTGTTTTTCGCACTTGTGTCGTAATGTACTATTTTGCGCGTCTATCGTACCTACAATGTTTTTCAGTACCGATTTATTATTTATTATTAATGAACCACTTCTCGCACTAGTGCGTAAAAAAGAGCACCATCCTGTATCTACTGAAAATAATATATACTAAACTCAACATCATTGACGCCGTCACCGAGTCACATAATAATTAATAATATATCGTCGGGGATAGTGCAATACCGCGTAAGTAACAAATTCAATTAGGTTCAATTCGAGTGTAAATTGTTTGATATTTGAACTCTATCTGTTTTGGTAGTTACGCGGTATTGCACTATCCCCGACGATATGTACCTAAGTTTGTTGTGGAGTTTCTGTTTGCTTATATAATAAATTTTAAATTAAATTTATGGTTTGATATTTCGCATACAACTACGAGTAGTATTAGGCAACAACATATGAATTATTCATGTCATACATATAACTTTTTCCGAAACTACTTACACACTTACTTATAAACATTACAATCCTGCCATTTAGTCCCTATGGCGCGTACGTGATGCGATATAGTGGGCGTTTTTAATCACACTACATTAATGCGTAAGGCATTGTCAATTCAAGAAGGGCATAATGAAATAGGCCTCTACTGCACATAATGCCTTTTGTCCCTGTCTATATGTTGCAAGACTTGCAAGCATAGACAATGGGTTCTGAGTTGCGACATATGTATGTGATGGGCTGTTTCACTCATTATTCGTCAATCACATTCACAACTCCCGAACAAATAAATATGTATCATCATCATATAAGCAGCAAGATTTTCACTGTTGTGTAGGCCCCCAAACATTTCCACAATGACCTGACTGAATATACAAACGATACTCCTCCTGGAGTACTTGTGGCTGCTCCCGTGTTTCCGCTACTGTAGCTGTGGCCGGGTCGCATCCCACAAGGGACGGTCGTTGCCCCGTCATTTGGGGACGGTGTTGAGAGGCTGTTGAAGGACCACAATGACCGGTACTGCGACACTCGCATCCAGCGGAATCCTGGAACCTTCACGTCATCAGTTCACAGTTCAGTTCAGTGCTCTTACCATGTCAGGGAGTATTGGGATCCTCGGAGTCGACATTTCCAACGACGTCCAATTCCGATGTCACCTAGAGGGAAAAGCTACGCTGGCATCCAAAAAGCTCGGGGTGCTCAATAAAGCGAGGGGATACTTTACTCCGGGGCAAAGACTTCTGTTATATAAGTCGCAAGTCAGACCCCATATGGAGTATTGCTGTCACCTCTGGGCAGGAGCACCTGTATACCAGCTTGCACCCTTTGACTCGGTTCAGAGACGAGCTGTCCGAATAGTCGACGATCCCAGACTCACAGGCGGTATTGAACCCTTAAGTCTAAGGAGAGACTTCGCCTCCTTATGTGTGTTCTATCGTCTGTACAATGGGTTGTGCTCTGAAGAACTGTTCGACATGATGCCAACGTCCACTTTTCATCATCGCACCGCTCGCCACCGACTGGGCGCTCATCCTCACACCTTGCAACCTAAATGGTCGCGCACCGTGCGGTTTCAGAGGAACTTCCTCCCGCGGACGGTCCGTCTGTGGAATGAGCTCCCTGCCGAGGTTTTCCCGTTGGACTACAGTATGGGGTTCTTCAAAAGAGAAGTGTACAAGTTCTTATTGGCTCGGCAACGCGCATGTGACACCCCTGGGGTTGCAAGCGCCCATAGGCTACGGTGACTGCTTTCCATCAGGCGGGCCGTATGCTTGTTTGCCACCGACGTGGTATAAAAAAAAAAAAAAAAAACCTTGAGGGGGAGTTACCCAATTACCCTCGCAGCGCCTTCCGGCCGTCGGTTCTACGTGCAATAATATAACATTTGTTGATAAATAAATCATAGGACATTGTCACACATGTCGACCTAGTCCTAAAGGTACCAAAGCTCCAGCCTCCACAGACACAGCCTCCGTAGCCTAGTTGGTAGTGACCCTGCCTACGAAGCTGGTGGTTCAGGGTTCGAATCCTGGCGAGGGCATTATTTGTGTATTTATTTATTCATCATAAATAGTTGTTCCTTGGTCGTGGCTGTCTATGTATTTAAGTAGGTATCTATATGTATTTATATATTATATATATCGTCGCTTGGTACCCACATCACAAGCCTTAATTGAGCTTACCGTGGGACTAGCTCGATTTGTGTAAGATGTCCCAAGATATTTATTTATTTTTATTTATTTATTTAAGGTGTTGCAGGTAGTACTACCAATACATATAGATGCTTAATCGTGCATCATCATCATTTCAGCCATAAAACATCCACTGCTGATCATAGGACTCTCCGTTGGACCTCCACATAATTATATCAGTTGGAAGCGACCTGCATTCTCTCGGCGATCTTGATAAGGTCGTCTGTCCACCTTGTGGCTGGACGTATACTGCGTTTGCCAAGCCGTGGTCTCCGGAGGACTTTTCGACCCCATCGGCCATCTGCTCTGCGTGCAATGTGGCCTGCCAATGGCCATTTCAGCTTGCTAATCTCAGATTACTTGAAATTAATAAGGATTTTGAGGTCAAATTATACTGGCGAGATATAACCGCCGCGGTAAATGTTTGAAGAATGTGTCGATAGGTGCATTGTCTTCGATTATTTAAATATGTATTCAATAATTGCTTGGGAGTGGAGAGGGTAACACCTAAAGTTCGACTCGGCAAGCATTTTGATTTTCTATATTTACTCTCTCCTGGATGAGGTGAGACAACGGATATCTAAACCTTTTGAAAGCTTTCCCTGAATATAAAATCCTATAAGGTCAAGCGGGGCAAATGCAACTATGAGGTAATTCCGACTAATTAAAATTACCTACTCTTAATTTGTAAAAAGATTATACTTACCTACTCAACAACTCAACACAACTCACATACGCAACTCAATACAATTATTGAGTTGCTTTTGAAATAAATCAAAGAATGTTAAAAAAAGGTATCTTCCAAAAGTTCTTAAAAACAAATTAATAGTCCATTAGTTGAAATTACCTCATAGTTGTATTTGCCCCGCTTGACCTTAGATTGTCAGCAGGATATAATGTTAATGCTGTCAAAGTACCTACCTAACTATATAGGTAGGTACTTTGACAGCATTCGTCATAATATCTTTATTGCCGTGTTGCTAGCTTGGTACGTCAGCACACAACTATAGCTTTTCTTGTCGTTCAAAGGTAGTTGAGGAATCTGTACTCCACGTTTTCGTATACATATGTTCGCGTTATTTAGCTCGTGTCCTGGTTTTTGCGTGTTTTCACCTGGCAACACTTAAAATTAGTCAGGGAATACCGTTCCTACTCGATCTCTGTCTCTACCCTAAATTAATGAAGACTTGAAGAGACAAAGAAAGCAGATCCTCCAGTCATTCCTATTGTATCTTAATCTCTATCCTATATTACTGGGTAGACAAAGACAGCAGAGTATGCTATAACGTCCCTACAATCTTTCATCCTTATCCAACATTAAAGGAGAGACAGTGAGTGCCGAGTAGCCTCCGACCGTTCCTACTATATTTCCGTCTCTATCCCACATTACTACAGAAACAGAGAGGCGAATGTCTGATGATCCTACTCTATTGTCGTCTCTATCTTACGTGATCAGAGAGACAGAAAGGGCCTCTAGGAGTCCATAGCTGCGCGTGATTCGCATTCGTGACCGCGGGTGTCATGACATCGACAACACTCTTACTTTCCCGTTTTATTTGTAATTTTGTATCCATATTTCTAGCCCGAGGAATAATTTGCTTGTTATTTATGAGAAAATTGGTTGCTTCTAAAATTTACTTTCCAATTTGTCGGGTTGACATCAATAGCGATCGAGGTGCTGCCAACTTCCTCGCACAAGTAATTAGAATTGTGGAGTAAATACCGTCAGAATCTTTGGTACCTACAATGTTACAAAACTTGCAAAGATCCGTATTTAAGTTTACATAGTTATAGCAATTATAAGATTGTATTAAATATCATTGGGAAATCTTATATAAATCGACCTAGTCTCACGGAAAGTTCAACCATTACTTTAAAGCTTATAGGTATAAGCGACTACATATCTACTCGTAGGTAATATAAATATATTTGCCTGTTTGGCTAAGGTATCTACACCTAAGATAAACAGGCAAATATATTATATCGTCCGACAGTAACTAGAATCCGAAAAATATGTAAATAAACCTAAAAACTTGCATTATTATTATTTCATAATCAGTATAGATAATCACGCACTTTCAGAACACAACTTTGGTCTTATCGCCAACTTAAAACGTTAAACTTTGAGTTCACACACATTTTTGGTTAAAATTATTCATATTTATTAGTATTAACGGTAAAATAAATCTACGAACGTGTTTCACGATATGTGTTAAAGACAACAAATTCCATTGAAGGATTAGAAGGCCAGCCATATTTGTTTACATTTTTTTAAACACAAAGCCCCTAATCGCGATTCAAAGTTTCAACTAGGAAGCTTTCTAGGCAGGGTCACTTTACCAGATGCCGATAATAAAATAAAACATCACCCCGGTACACTTTCAGCGAGGAAATATAGTTCCACTTCCCAGCTAAATGGGCACTTAAATAGAATTACCGGAGCTGGAGGCAATTTAAATCAATTTCCGTGTACAAAGTTGAACTTTTCTCACGAGCGGTCGTACGAGTAGGACACTTTCATGACATTGACAGGCAAAGAGAAAATGGGTTGTATCCACGCGGATGATACTATTTTTATTACTATTTTACTCATGAAATAAAACTATGAAAACGGATAAACTCGCGTATATTAACTAATTTTAACTTCATTCCGACGTTTCGAACACTTTACAGGGTTCGAGGTCTGCGGATGACTGACAATGGAGGAAATTTGATAGATCTACCTCCATCAAAATAAGAAACTTAGTAAATTAGTTAATATACGCGAGTTTATCCGTTTTCATAGTTTTATTTCATGAGTAATCCTCGCGGTAACCGAAGAAAATATTGCTATTTTGCTATTATAGGTACCTAATATTTTTATTGTGTACTGTACTGTACCTAGTAATGATAAATTGTTATCTGTCTTTTTTCAGATTGCCATGTAATAAAATTGTAATTAATAAATAAATATCTTGGGACATCTTACACAAGTCGACCTAGTCCCACGAAATAAATATCTTGGGACTTCTTGACACAAATCGACCTAGTCCCACGGTAAGATAAATAAAATTAAGGCTTGTGGTGTGGGTACCAAGCGACGATATAATAGATATATATGTTATAGATAGATACTTAAATGGTGGCACACTGTTTCATAGACAGAAGTTTCATAGAATTTCGTTTCACAGAAATTTGTAGTAATATTATTGTTTCATAGAATATTCAATTGCTTAAAACATATTTCACAGACATTCAGTTCCATGTATATTGCTATCTAACTTTTTTACTTTACAAAGTAACCAAACACTAGAATTACATTTCATGTATTTTTGTTTTGTAGGCACTTATTTCATAGATTGTTGTTTTATAGTTACTAGTTTATATAATATTTAGTTCCACTATTTACTTTATTGCATAGTGATATTCTTACCTAATGAGTCATATTTCATGTAAGTATTTTGTTTCTTATACACTGATTCGCCCTCCCTCTAAAAAAACCAAACTGCTACCAGAAAAAGTAGGTAGATTGTAGGCAAAGTAGGCTAGGTAGGGTAGGTTGGGTTAGGTTAGTTAGCTTTTCAATCTGTTCTAGCCTCGAAACCTAACCAATCCAAGTAAATCAGGGTAAAACCGACTTGGATTGGTTAGGTTTCGAGCGTAGCTTCCCGAATACATAAAATACCTACTTACTTTTAATTAATTGTTTACGTATCGTCATCCTTGCGAAACCAAAAAAGGGGGGACGGGGGGGCGAAGCCCCCCACAAGGGGGGCGCATTGAAAAATAACAAATTTGTACCTCCCCTGCTCTAACCTGGATAGGTTCGTTAGTTACCTTTTATCCCTTAGAGCAGAAATAGAAGCCCCGCGCAGCGGGGCTTCGTCGACCGGTTCCCAGGTCTAAATCGCTTACTAAAATTCTTTGGACAAAGGCATTTCTTTTGTATTTGTATAATGGTATGTAATGATAATTCTATAGTTTAATTATGACTGAATAAAAAATATTAAGTTCGATACAATGACAAACAACATTCTATGAATATTCAGTTTTTGAAACAACTGTTCTAGACAAAAAATACTATACGAATTAATAATATTTGATTGAATACGCTATGAAATGAAATTCTAAGAACTACATATCTGAACAATAAAAAATATACAAAACCAGATTATACAATGTAAGAGCTCTGAAAAATGATCATTCTATGAAATGAAAATACGAGAAACATTTTCTATGAACCAATATTCTGCGAAAATGTTGTCTATGAAACAACGTACAACCTACTTAAATACATGCACAGCCACGCTTAATAGCGTATCGTAGTTTTCCCTCTCTGTCACTCTTTTATATTAGTGCGACAAAGACAGTTAGCAGCCTTTCGTTAACGATTGACGATTAAGCGTTAGCGATTGGCAACTTGTCTAAGCACCCTGATCTGGCTACTCCGCGGTAGGCGTTGACCGTTTATGTGCACGACATAATTACGTTCCGTTATGCCGAACAAATATGCGTCGGCGCTGACAAATATGGCGCTGAAAACA
>JALPQI010019113.1:0-23651 GCA_025490895.1 Thaumatotibia leucotreta
CGGCGGCGTCTGACAATGACACTAATCACGTCAATTTTCTGTTTATTACATGAGAACGCGCGTAGCCAATCTGTGGGTTATTTTCGACCATCACATCCATGTATATGTTCTAAAGTAACTTTACATACTTACTTTAGAATGGTAGTATACATTGAAACAAAAAATGAAATAGTAAATGCTGCATTGCTAATTGTTGCTGTAAAGTGTCTTAATTTAATATTTTTGGGATATAAAAAAATCTTCGAATATTCATGTCAATTATATTATTCGAATAGGTACTAAAATGGAACGAATGGACTTCCAATAATAAATAAATTAAAATAAACTGTAATTATATTTACATTTGCTTAATAGCTACATTTGCCACGGGACGTATCTAACGGCCAAATGCCTTACGCTGATGTTGTGAAAAGCATATCTGATGTTGTGCTTTATGCTTACCTTGCAATGATTTATGAGTAAAAGGTGTTGTTTCGATAATGACTGAACGAAGTGTTGCAAACTCATCGAAAACGATTGAAATGACACAATTAGCGAAGTATAATTGTCAACACAACACATACAGATTGCAGCGTGGTTTTTTATTGCTAATGTTGCAATATTTTAATCTTAATACAACACCTGTTATCAAGGCTGGTTATATTTTAATACAATCATATTTATTATTTCTTTACATTGGCATAGATCGACCCTTGTATCTATGTTTAAGAAGGTTCCATACCAGGAGTTCAAAGAGTATGAATGAATACAACTTTTTCTAATGAGTATGGGAAAGTACTATCGAACAAATTGAATCCTGATGGTCCACAGTAGAACCATGTCAAAATGAGGTTATAAAGAAAATTGTAGCAACTGCCGTACAATATTCCTTCTCGGGTTACTATAACAAAATTCTATGGTGGGCCAGGCTTCAATTTTGTCGATACGTGTACCTACAATATTTATGTACTTACCCATTATCCATACTCGTTGAAATATCTACTCGTACTCTATTTATGAATTAATTTCAAAATTATATCAATATATTATAAATAATTTAATGATTATTGGCGTAAAAATATGTTGTTTTTTTTACATTTAAACAACAGAGTAGAAATTGAAAATGATTATAATATTTTATAAAACATAATGTTAAGCATTGCTCAGACGAAACACCATTATCTGAAGGACGGCTCTCGACTCAACCCACATAATTTGGCAGGCCCATTAAAACATTCTTTATATAAAACCGGTAGCCACAAATGTCATTTACTAATCTTAAAATCTCGTCAGATTTAATTAACGCCACTCAGGTTGTCTGAATGAAAATAGCGTATATTTAAATGATAATCTCTTGTACACGACTATTCCGCAGTGTAAACTACTTTCAATCAGATTTACTTTAAATTTATATTATTTATGCTAATAGCTGATGTGAGTAGGCAAAAAATACTAGTTACTTTATTTTTCTCTCAGTTGTAGGTACTTACTATTTTCAGCAAATAAAAGCTTCAAAACATTTAACTAATATATTTTTTATAAGAAAAAAGTGTTGAAAATGGTACGAGTGTGCGTCGCGGGCCAAATATGTTATTCACCTTTTTTGGCATCTTCAATCTTATGCCATAGTAACAAAAGTGATCGAAGGATAATATAATTATTTGAATCCTGATGCTTACCTTACACAAAGTATAATGCAAATTTAATGACTATTTGCTGGAAATTCAGCAGAGGTAAGTATTTAACTATATTTTTTGTTAGTTTATTTGTGACTTGTGACCTACTGCGAGCTGCGTCTTTTGCATTCACCTTATGTTTAAACATATAGTTTAGTTTCTAGGAACTCGTTTAGTGCCTATTTCGTTTCGGGTAGGATCTAGCTTAGGATTTATATGTGTATTTTAATACGACACCCCATTAACCTTTACGACCTATTCAAATATGTTTAAAATACTGTTTCTAAGAACATTATTATAAATTCAAATCGATAACTTAACAAAATTACAATGCGAAATTATGTAAACGAGTTTTTGTTAAAAAATAATTATTTGAACACAATATCTAACTGTACTTTCTTGTAATGTCATGAACTTTAAGAAATATGACTCATATCATAGCGAGCATTACTTCTCTACATACCTACGTAAAGACCAAAAAACGTTTAATAAAGGCATGTAATGAACCTCCTACCATGTTAACTGTCCAATTGAAAGTAAAACCCATATGTCTTGTGGGTGACCCAGCACCAGATTTCTACATCGCTTCAGGAATAAAATGATGTATCCGCTAAGAGTTCCTTATAAAAATACTGTTTTTTGTACAATAGCGGTAATACCAACCGCAGAATACAATGGGACATAACTCGATAGTTACTCCGATAAATCGCAGCCTACGCATTCGAAAGGTGTTACTTGTGTATGTTTCAATGTTCAAGTAAGCATGCGCATGCAATCCTAAATAGCATTTCTACGAAATCTGTTAGTGGAAACGGCTAGAAGAGGGACACTGACATCAGATCCATACGGTCGGATATCATGTCGCCTATGTTAGTCTATAAGCAGTTCGGCAACTACAAATGAATACTTTGTAAACCTGCATAATCAAGTCTCAAAATGGGTTTGGAAATTCTGTAATGTACTTCATTGTCCCTTGTTGTATGTATTAGTCAGAAACTAAAATCCGTTTGAAGGATCCTATGAAAGAGTTTTCAAGAGCGCTCTGTCCCTAGCCTAAGGTCTAAGACAAATGCGCAAGTTAATACCATAGAGGTACTTTGCAAATAGACTCAGCAAAATATTATTTTAAGGCATGTACATTGTACAATGAATAGGACGTATTTATGCAAAAAGGAACCAACCCACAAGAATTTTTCGTTCTAATTAACACCTAAACTCAAAAAAAAAAGTAATTTTTTACAATGACAAATTAGTGTAGATTGGTTCCTTTTTGCATAATTACGTCCATTATAGTACTATCTATGGCGGACTTCTTAACCCAGATGGCTGTGACCTGTGACCCTGCCTACGAATCTAGAGGTTAAGGAATCAGGAATTTCAATCCGGTACCTATAAAGGCTATAAAAATATCTCAGCATTGTAGGTATTCGATTAGGATACCACTTTTTCCTGTTGGCACAACGTTGGTCATATTTGCTTTGTCACTTTCTAAGACTCTGATATTTACCCTGCTTGTTCTTTATATTTATGCTAGTCTCTATTTAATGACGAGCTGTCAACTTTAACAAACAATAGTATGTCTAAATTATTCATATTTCGAATCACAATGAAGGTTTAAACCTCCTCGTGATACAGGCTCGTTTATGTATAGATTTCAGAGCTTATGTCCTAGATACAGAGATCAAAATCGTTATCATATTTTTGGAGCCGACTCTACAAGTGTCCTCGTTGGACCACATGTCAGCGATTATTTTGATTGATTTCTTTCCACTTTCTTTATTGGCGATAATTTTTCGCTGAATCATCAACTCCGCCTAAGCTTTTAAATTATGGTATTTACAATTTATACGTTGTATTAAGCATATTAATAACTTTTATAGTCAATATTTAGATAAGATATCGTAAGAATGAATTAAATTATGGTTGTAAGTAATATTACTCATTTTCCGGCTGATAAAAGCATATTTTGTAAGGAGTAAGTATGTACTTAATAGGTACAAAATTGAAGACATTTATTTATTACGGCAAACTACGTGAAGTACAGTATAGTATGCTAATAAACCTAAATAATATAAGGTCCTAATTTATTAGTTGCAGATATTTTAACACATGATACTTTACATTAAAATTATTAACTTTAAATATAAATTATGAAATCTTTTCATGAAATTTTTTTGATTTCATTTTCTTAACAAAAATATGATTTATAATTTCGTCTAAAAAAATCATCATGTGCATTATTACATGTCACAATAACACTGTCTGTCATGTTATCAAACGACACAATCCGACGGAAAATAGCATGACATTGACAATCAAGTATTTAATTTATCGACGTGAAGTGGCCAGTTTCAGTTAAGTGGTACGTAAAAGAGGTACTAGAATCTGTTCCATGAGTTTTCTTTGAATAATCAGTTAATCACCTAAACAGGGTGTTTTTGCGTAGCAAATTTGTTTTTCCGTTTTCTCAAAAAAAACATTGTAAAAGCTATAATGTTTCACGGTTTAATATACTCCAGAAACCGAGTACTATTAGCTGTAAAAATATCTGCATCTAATAAATTAGGACCTTATATAATATCTAACGTTAAATTATATACTTATAAAAATACAATCACATTACCTAACAAAAAATACATCACTTACATATACAAATACATACTACTAAATTGTAAATTAGTTATTTCAATCTCCTGTTATGTCTACTCCGGCTGGTAAATGAGTGTTAAAGGTCCCCAGCGCTCAATGAAAATGTACTTCATCGTCTATGGGACCGTCCTAGGCAATCCATCGCCCCTCTTATCGAAACATGACATGAATGCAAGTCTCCACCACTGCTTCTTATCAGCCCGAATGCCTGTTTTCCATGTAGTTAAATTGTGCCATTGTTGTACAGGGTGACATAATTATGTTATTCAATAGCTCATCGACTCATATTGATGAACTTTTACCTACTAAAGCACTGGCTGACTACAAAAGCGAATTAGCAATAAAGACGAACAAAAGGTGATCGGTTCCGTACTAAAAAGGCGACGGCAATATTTGGAGGTCAGCGCTGGACTAGTAACTATACTAGCTGAGCGAATAGCTACAAATATCGCCGTACCTCTTTCCTTTACACGGGAGTGATTATCTTTTCATCTTTATAGCCAAGCTATCAATCGCTAACTTGCTTTTGGTGAGACCAGTGTCTATCGAAGATAAGGCCTTACATCCGAATCGGGAAAATATCAGCCATTTCTTATCCTTGAACTCATAGATCTTAGTAGGCCAAATGTGTGGAAACGCTGTTTTTTAGCGATTCGTACTACGACTCCTTACGGATTAACCCCCAAAATATTTATATTGCGTCACTCTATCATTGAGATGGATCGGGCATACTCTTCGAAGAGGAGCAACGAACCTCGCTAGTATCGCCTTTGAGTAGAGGCTTCAAGGTGGAAAACGAGCTCGTGGTCGCCCTGTACACACATGGAAAAGAAGTGTGGAGAGCGAATTGCGAGCCGTCGGTCTGACCAGGAGCGAAACCAAGAAGGTTGCTCAAGACAGAAAAGCGTGGAAGGATATTGTGGAGGCCCTATGCACCTCCGGGGTGCCCTAGGAATTACAACAACAACAACAACAACAACAACTCTATCATTAATTTTGCAACCCTACAAACCATTATTTATCAATGATAATTTCTTGCGCAATCTAAAGATCTGCGCAAGCGCCGGTTTGCCCAAGTTCAAGATCACTGCAGCCACCGACGCCGGTGATGTAACTCCTTATCAGCGCGATAACGGTGCGATAACACTCACCTGTCACGACCATGGCCACGCGAAACGATGAACTTCGGCGCAGGTATAGGTACCTATCCTATACATATGAGTAATTTCATCAAAACTGAAGGGAATTTAAGACAGCGGCATATGCTCACGTGTGGCATCAATTTTGGTATTGTTTTTAGCTTAAGATGTATTTAAATTGAGTTTATCATTTACTCCAAAAACTAAATTCTATTCTATTCTGTACAATTCGTCAGTAGAATCCAAAATAAAATTAACCAAACATGACTAAATTTCCATAGGATTTGACGTCTTTGACACATATCGTGAAACACGTTCGCAGATATATTTATATGAATAGTTTTGACTAAAAATATATGTCAACCCAACTTTTTAACTGAGTTAAAACCTTAAACCTTAAGTCGGTCGGACTTAAACTTTAAGTCGATAATAATACCAAGATTGGGTTCTAAAATTGCTTGATTAAGTATGGAATAATGCAAGTTTTTAGGTTATTTTACATTTTTTGGACTCTAATCATAATCATAATATTTTATTTAAAAAACCAATTTACACGTCACTAATAGATAAATCGTAGTAATTAACTACAATACAATACCCTACTGACGATTGGTGTATTTAAATGATAAGGTGTGTATACACCTTATCATTTAAATATGACGAAAAATTACTCGTTACTCTCCAATTGTTTAAATATGCTACTCCATATACCACACAACAGTCAGTACCCACACCATGTTTATAGCGCCTTATAAACTGTTACCCTGAATTGCCCCATAGTACGAGTTTTTGCTGGTACCTTTTATATCACATCTAAAGCCCTTTCTTATCAAATAAACGTGACGTCTGTTAACATATTTACTCTTACTAATTTACCTTGTGATAAATCTTCCTCTTGTTATACTACCTACGCCTACATTATGAACCTTATCCCTCATCACGTGTAGGTAGTTTTAGTAATTATACATTTAAGGCAGCTCGATATTGATACAAAAATATTTTTTTATTAATAATCCCACATTATTATAATATAATAAAATAATTTATTTCAGGCAGTGCCCATATTAAAGTTAGTTACATTACATTATATTACATTTCAATGCAATTTATGCAACTACAGTTAGAACTAACACATAATAATTATAATTATATATAACACAGCAACGCCATTACACCCGATGTCAAATGTCAGAAATGGTGACTACATATTGCATGAAAAAGCTCTATCTTCTATCGAATAGTAGGTACCTAATTGCTGTCAAATTAACAGATATACTTTTTTATACAAACATCACACGTGAAATTTATTTTGGTGTTAGAATGATTTGCTAAGAAAATCTGTTTTTGAGTTGTTGAGTTTAGGTTGTTTCAGTTTTTTTTTATTATTAAGTAAAATATTATGCAGTATTGCACGCCGTTTATTTTGAGGTACAGTCCGGGTATGTGATCTATCATCTTTATTGTTAATGTTTAAGCTGTGTATCTTGTTGGTGTCCTTTAACAAAAATATATACCTAGGGACGTATTACAGAAATCAACCTAGTCCCACGGTAAGCTCAATTAAGGCTTGTGATCTGGGTACCAAGCGACGATATTTTATAATATAATAGGTAGATACATATAGATGTTTAAATAAATACACAGCCATGACCAAGAAACAAATATTCGTGATAAATAAATACACAAATATTGTGTATTCGTCGGGATTCGAACCCGGAACCTCCAGCTTCGTAGGCAAGGTCACTATCAACTAGGCTACGGAGGCCGACGGAGGAACAAATAAATAAAAAAATGTTAAATTGAATTTTAGTAATAACGTATAATTGCTTAGGTGATAATACACATTGTTTTTTGTATGGTTTAACCGCATTTAAACATGATACGAATAGTGGCAGAGAAAACATCTGAATGCTTTAGATGAGATCTGTATCCGACAGGCATCATTAGTCTCACAGGATTACAAATAGCAGCTGTCACTTGTGGAGTACGCGGTAGACAATGCTAGGACAAAAAAGTGATTCCATTAGGGCCTTTCCGGGTTCCTATATATACATGAAGAATCTAATTGATTTATAAACAAACTTTGATTCGACTTTGAAGCATGGAACGCAAGTAGTTTAACCTTTCGGGTGATTAGCAAATCTGCTCCATTAGAATTTTACTTTATAAAAAGCCGTCAAAGTAAAATCTTGGTTAAACTGCTTGACGCTAACTTATACCTATTAAAAGTAAATTTTGACAGTAGTTAAGTTTGTGAAACAAATCTGAGATTTACATTTTTCATTTTATTAAAAAGCTTAAGTATGATAGGAAGTCCCAGCTAATATGTTATAGCCGTTATAGGTTATCAATCATGTGGCGATCATTTAATACTATTATGATTTCACAACAATCATAAAAGTGTTACAATATGTTTTTATCAAGACATGTCATGCTCATGATTGTTTACCTTATTCCCAAGGAAAAACTTTGAAAGATAGGAATGATACAAGGTATAGGTACATACTGACTTTCGTATAATTGTGAAGACAAAATTCATCCGATATACGTACACATTTAAAATGTGTTTCTTTAATTATTTGTGTTTTATGCGACAGTGGTACCTAAATATTTTACACGCCTAAAAAATATCACTGCAACATGCAATATAATACTGTATTTATTTGACAATATTTTACAGCAGCGTCAAAACAACGTTCCAAAATAACTGCGATTTTTCTTGGCATTTTGGCGTGCGATTTATTTTAGTCACAACTACATAGTACATACCAGTCAGCATTCTTACGCTGAGAAAGGTTACAACAGTGGCCAATTACAAGAGATGGGCTTAAAATTAATTTCCGCAATAACTTTGCGAGTAGGTATATACTTGGTTCATTTATAGCTCTGTAGCTCTACCATGAGATTAACACAGCGATTCCATAGGTAATTTACTTTCTACCCATCACGCTCGCACGGCATTGTTATGAATGAGATGGATAGAAAGTTAACGTAAAGTTAAACTTCAAATTCAAACTGTACTATAAGTTGACTAGTTGCCACGTTATTAACCCTGGCAGGAAAACTAACTGCCCGTTTTCACAATAATCACAATTCCCGGATTTTGTTCGTCACATAAAATTATCATTAAACTTTTTCCCGAACATAAAAAAGAAAAGGACTGCTAACATTTATCTGACAGATATTTTATTTGGAGATTGTTAAACAGGCCATAAGTATGTATTCGTACTAAAGAAATCCTTCTGAAAATAATAATAATTAGAACAATCTCTCTTTCGCTTTCCTTAAGGCTTGTGATACCTCAAGATTGTTTACCTTACCTCTACATTTCTAATGCTAGAAAAAGGAAGTAAGAATAGATAATACGAAAGTAGGTAGATACTAGTAAAACTACGCTAACTAAACCATGGCCTTCATAAGATAAGTGTAGCTGTTGTGAGATAAGTGTAGTAAAAGTGTAGGCTTTACAACACACCTAAATAAAAATGATGCTTTTTAATTTCACCCTTTGCTGCGCAATAAAAAAGTCAAATTAATGATTACAATTAATAACTTCAGTCCATTGAATATGTTTTAAAACATTTTAGATGCTTTAAAGTTTGAAAAAATCTTATTATGTTACCTACGTACTTACAAACATAATAAATACTTATTTTTCCCTCTCTGCGTACATACTTTTATAACTTCAAGTTGCAAATAGTCCCGAATACTTTAAATTAGGTTAACGTAAGTAATATGGTTTCTCAATCCAATTGCAATTACTTAGTACTTACTTACTCTATTTTTAAAAGAAGCTTCGAAGCTTTTTTAAACAGCCCTGTAACCGAGAATCACGCAAAACGGAGATCTTAAGTGCAACATTTCCTTGTGTAAAAGGCAAATGGGACCGGGGCTACCGGTCCGCATAAAGCATACAAATCGAGAAGTAAGTAACCTAAGTTGGATTGAGTACTTACACTACTAGACGATCGCATTATAAGAAATATATATATAGTCAAAGATTAACAAAAATGTGTTAAAATAATCTATAGTTGTAGATAGTTATTTATATTTGCATCATCGGGACCTTCAAACAGTTCCTAGTAATTCAAAGAAACACCGTGATAATTAATCGGGTTTAAAGTTCTTATCTTAAATGTGGGAACTCTTCTATTTAACATATTTGCCTAATCGATATGGTTTTAGCATTTACATTGTCATGGTTAGGCCCGACAAAGTTAGTTTATACAATATATAGCTACTCCCGTGTCCTAAATGGCTTCATGGTGGCCTGAGTGTTAGTAGTGTAGTTGCCTACTAGCCATTATTAGTCTATTAGAACTCATTAGAAAATTGCCAACACTGCGAAAGCTACGATTGATAGGAAGTATTTACTTTTAACATAAAAAGTGGCTTGACTCGAGTTGGTAGCCGTCTTTGGTATAACTATCCAAGCTATCCTGGGAAGCATTTTTATTCTATTTATAATTAACCCTACCATTTTAACCTAAGTATGTGATCTAATTTAAAGTAAGTTCCCAGGAAAGAGCAAAAAGTGGAGATGCCCATTAAAGGAATGTCTGTTATTGTTTCTTCCTTTCGTCTGTTCAATGCAACAGAAAGGGATTGTACAATAATTATGTTGTACTACGTTATCTACCACGAGGGCACCTGAGCAGGCGCCCGTCGGGTCCGCTCTGCGCGTTTTAGACAAAACGTCGTAACTGCCACAGTTTTCTAAACACATTTGACTTTTTATTTTTAGTCAAGTTTGTTACCCAGCCGCAGACACTACCATTGGCGCGCCGTGGCGCCACCACCGTCAACTTTTTGTACACTTACATACCATTTGCTTGAAGACCCTTACTTAGATTGCTTACGGCCAGGAATCCACGATCTTGCACGCAAGTTATTTACGATGTCTATCAATATCAACTAATTACAACGCTTATTAAGTCTTTCATTGTCACGAATGAGCATTTTAGTTTCGTATCTTGATGAGAGTTTCTTGCGCGCCGTCGCTTTCTTTACCCTATAAAGCGATTCCTTATAAAGAATAAGTAATTATGGAGAAAAATTGCCTCGACAAATGACAGTGACCTCAATACGTACATTTTAAATCTCCATTATCTGTTTGAAGAAGGCCGGTTCCAGTCTAGGTTATACGTCATCTGTCAGCAAAGACCGAATCGGGTCAGCTCCGAGATTAGGCTGTACACACTGCTATCTGAGGCTGAGATAAAGTGATTACTGATTACCTAGGACGTGGTGCTGGGAAATCAGAGTTGTAAAGATTAATGTCTGAATTTTACGCTAAACTTGAGGAACGTTTTATAGTAGTAAAATAAATTACTTATACATATATTATGTCACTATCTTTTGATAGACTGTTATTATATAATATAAATTTTATAATATTTGCAATTATGACATGCATAAAAACGTAACATTTCCTAAGACCCGAGCAACATAATTAAAATGATGATTGAAGGATCCGTTAAAAGATGAAGGGTTAAACAATTGGCTATGTAAAGTTTTCTGAATGTACCTATGAATATTATATTTTTCCTTGATAGCCGTTGTCTTAAAGTTCAAGAAAATGCGGCTCTTTTATTTTTATGTCCTATAATTTGTTAACAATTTTTTTTAAGTGAACGAGATGACATTTGTTCAGTTTTATTGCTGAAAAAAAATATGATAGAATGACAAGAGTGACATTGACGTTGACAGATATTTGTTTTCTATTTCAATTTACTGATTGCGGACGAACGCATTAGGCTCTATTCATCCATAAAACTGCACAAACGTCACCTCACTCACTTAAAAAAAGACGGCTATCAGGGAAAAAAATAATATTCATACCTTCAGAAAACTTTACATAGCAAAATATTGGTGATTAAATAAAAAAATAGTCTGTGGCAACAATCGTACCTGACTGTAGTTACTATGTCACCTAGTAACATTCAAAACTGTATCCACTTGGTTCGTTTTAAATAAGAATCGATTTAAATATCACAATTGATGTGAAAAATTTGCACAAGTGTCGGAACTTGGAGCACACTTTACCGCGTGCGAATTGTTTAATGAAGGTGTCTGGTGTTCGACGGAGTTTTTCAAATTAAGAACGCTTTATACTTTCAAGAGTATTATTTCGGTAATTTTTACCATAATATAGAATACAGGTCAATAAGTTTGTAGATATTCGCGTATTGTGCGAAACGGAAGTACCGTGATAGGTATGGGTCATATATATACTAGTATTTCTGTGACTTCTATGTAATGCAGATCGCGCGAGAAGAAATTTCATAATTCCGATGTTACGAAATTTTTGGCGAAGGTACCTACTCAATTTCAATTTTAAGGAAATTGCTTGACAAAAGCGACCTGTTTAAAAGAACAACATGATAAGTCTATCAACCAATAAGCAGATATGCAAACATACAAACTAAATGATACCGAAGCTGTCGAAACGCTGCCGAAGTGTTTTTTAAAAAATAAACTTACTTATGCATTTGATCCCTGCTAATAACGTATATCGTAATAATAATGGAGGTAGATAATAAGTACAACTTCTTCTGAGTCAGACGCTCCCTCGTAATAACAATAGGTTATTTCTTCCTTGTCATTGTTTCCCATCGTAACTCGAGATTACAGGGATCTAAACGCAGTAGGTACTAAATTTAACAATTGCTATGGCGCCACTCCTTCCGACGGGAACAAAGTGGAAGATAAAATAGTTGGGTCAATATACTCATCATTCTCTTTATGGAAAGGCAAACCAAGGAAAAAGTGAAGAAGTGAAAAGAGTGGATAGTGAGATGATGAGTGCCAGGGAGAAGTGAAAAATTTGCCGTACCTCTCCAAATAAATGAGATATGATGGGTATACCAATAATAATAGGCAAGCGACCAAGAGGTAGAAGTCCTATGCGGTGCACAGATCAGATCCGCGATACCACCAATACAAACGTCCACGAAGCAATACATACAGCCTCAGACCGTCAGAAGTGGAAAGAGATCGTCCGGAAAATTATTCATAGAGGTCACGACCCTCAGCAATGAGGAATACGACAAAAGGAGGAGGGCATACCAATGATGATGCTATCAAGGCTTGATAAATAATTCGTTGAGGAAGGTTTTTCGGGTTCATGATACGGAATAACAAAAACAGATAGGTAATACAATTTTTGGGACATATTCTTGGGGCCAAACACTAAAACCACAAAAATTATATCGAATCGAGAGTTTGCACACATAACAGGTTGGGCCAGAATCATCTTCCAGTTTTTTATTGGTCTCGTGGGATAAGTTAATCAGCACCTATGGGTTTTTCCACTTTTTCTAATTCGATTCACGACTGCAAGTCTGCATCCAATTACATGCTTTACATATTCTTACCTAAGATGTTGCCCTGTGACACCCTCCCCATAGTTTGTTCGACACGATGACACTTTATCGCTAGAACGTGTCCGCATCTGCATTTATTCCTGGAACAGCACATCTAAATAAACAAAATCAAATGTTATTAAAGGGCCTTTAAGGTATCTTTCCACGAAATCAGACTCCATGACTTGAATAGCTTTATCAATTATCACTGGAAGCTTAAGACATTGCGCTGTGGGCCCCGGGTCAGATGCGGTGCGGATAACACTGGCGCCGCCTTATTGCATCTACCTACGGCACGTGGTAGTTATCTGTACCTTTATTCCCGGAACATAATAATGTAAACAATAAATATTATCATTAGTAGTTTTGTTGGGCTAACATGTTTTTATAACTTGGACTACTTTATCATTTGGGGCTTGAGAAAACTTCGATGAAATTGGCGCCATATCATATGCAAGTTTAATGTATGTATATACATACTATTACATAGGTACCTACACCTACATTATAAATACATTATTGATCACTAAACCAAAATCATTGGTTTATATTAATGTTCCCTACAAGTTCGATATTTCACATAAAGGCTTTGTAAAGCGGATGTCTGATTTTGCAAAAATAAATTTATAAGACAAATCTACAAAGATAAAATGCAAAGACAATGTTAAAGATTGTAATTTGCAATTTAGAGTCACTTTTAATTTGAGGAGTAAATCGTAAGTTGAATACGAATTGATTCCATCTGTATCTAAAGTAAGCGACCTGTGTGTAAGTAGGTACTTATAATCATACGAGTACTTAACTTTAACAGCTGTTGCTGAATAAATATTCAGAAGTAACCTATTCATCATTATTTATTTCATTGTTAACTGTTAACGTGACTCGATACCAACTGTCTTATGTAATGTGTCGAAAACGTGCGAATGTATGAATTGCGAGAGTCATTCAATTACAAGTTAATGATGATGAATTATAATGAGTTACAGTGTGCCGTATCGATAGCTTGCGAGCCGTGGGTGGTAACTACGATAATTAGATACAATTGAAAAATTACAAGTAAAAAAAATATCGCGCTGATATAATCGTGGCTTAGAAAATTATAACAGCATCCAATAAGAGCCGGTTAATTAACCGGCGAAAACCATCCGAACCCGCTATCACGTCTCCAACTAAAACACAAATCGCATGTGTCTATATGGGCACAGATTAGAGATATAATTATGTAACAGACGACTCCGGTCTCAGATGGAGATAGCGGTTCGCTAGTCGCTACACGCCTACTGCGGCTCTGACCGTACTTTGATAAACTTTTTAAATAAGGAACTGACGTTTTTAGTGCGTGAAATAAAGACTTAACTTTAGTGATAGCAGATTAATCTTTTTTTTTATTTATGTGTCAAGTGATCAAAAATAAATAAATGCTTTGTTTTGGTAATTATAAATAATATTTAGTAATTAATGTAAGTACTAAGCAACTTATCTAAAAACGTATTTCGTTTTGTTTCAGATCGAATATAATGAACATTCAACAACACCGGCAACGAAGCATCTACACGTTAACATTGTCTAATTACAGGCACAAAATATCATAACAGTGTTCTAAGTTCGAATCAAATTACGATACGTTATGTCATTAACGCGATGATAAAATGCACCGGTAGTAGTATTGTCATGCCAACGACGTAGACGTACGTAGACAGTAATTCATAACGCGAAACCATGGTGCTTAGAAAAATGGATGTGCGGTGTATATTAATACTCATATTATTCCAATCTTTGGTGGCTTGGTGCGGCGCGAAATTTATAGTCATGCCCAATGTGAAACATCCAGCGGGCTTGGAGGAGGAGGTCCAGGACAGCATAAGAAACTTGATACACACTGGTAAGTCCTATCTACTTTATATGTATAAATGAACAATAAATGAACAACACAACACAATAATTAAGAGTGCACATACAGTTAAAAATATTTTATTGACAAAATTTTTTAAGGTTGATTCACAATTTCACACTAGGCTAAGCCTGTATCGTGGAATTCAAAAACATTGGGAGGTTGCCTGTAACATTACGGATTGTTAACAAAGTGCATGCAATAACTATTAATCAGAATTTCTTTAAGTATAAATTTATCCTGATATTTTTTCCTATTAATAACATTTAGTGTTGAACTTTCGTGTAGTAATTTGGCTTTATGTGCCCTCTTACTTATAGCTCCGATACCTACATTTTACGATCGGTGCATATAAATTCAGCTTGCATTATCGCAAAGTACCTACCTCCGTCTCTCTGTGTTGTCTTTGATTATACAAACAAAAACATGTGCTCGTTTTTACCATTAACTTATTTTAAAACACGGCATTAGCGAAGATCTAAGTAAACCGCTTATTTAACGTACCGTTAATAATTAAAATTGATGGTTGTAAAGGGTACAAAATCGGCGAACAGATAACATGTGACAGGGCCTCTCGTACTGATCTCACTAATCTCGAGCTTCGTTTTGTAGTTGTCACACTCTTTGATAGGTCGGTAATTGGATTCAGGTCTCGGCGGACAGGGCTCGAATGACTCATCAGCGTTTAGGTTCAAACCTTCTTCGAATGTTGCCGACTGACATCTTGACAAATTGTTTTACTAAAATTGGTCATCATTATAACTTGGGTCTGTTTTTTATTGTAGTGCTTGTTCACACTATTAAAATACTATAAAAGTTGCATGATAATTTAGATTTGATGGCAGTATAAATGAGTTAGACTTTTTGCTACAGCAATGATCCCAGTGGTACACTAATGGTTATAATAAAATTTGCTAACGGTTTGATTTCTTTTTTAAGCTCTCATATTTTTTAAGTTTTTTTTACTAATGCATATTTTAAACAATAAGCTCAAGAAGTATTGTAATAGTATAAGTATCTATACATCTAAAGACAAAAATATTTGGATTAACACTTGTATTTACAGTTTCAAACGCTCCTGTTTGTTCTATCTGGTCAGTGAGCATTTCGATCAACGAACTGAAAGTGTAGCAATCGACGACACATACGGCAACGCGGTCTATTTGGAGATCCAATAACATCCAAAATAGACCGTGGACGGCGTTATGCAAACGGCACTTGCACCAGTAAAGCGTTCGTTTACGCGGACCAATTAAAAAACCCAATAACCGATCCGAACGTTGAACCGACAAATCAAAACGTGGGCTGTAATTGACAATTGTTCAGCTTAAATACATCAAACAAAGTGACTTGCGTAACTATAAATTAACTATGATATAAGTCTTGAACATATACCTATCTACCTACTCCATATTTGAATTGTGTGACTTCACTCCTGTTAGATTTATCATCTCGCAGCCCGGAGTGCCTCTTTATTGTATGACTGATGTGTCATGCGCACTGAAGGACTGAAAAAGTTATATTGACAAAGTACCTAAAGTATCTTTCATATCTGCTAGTATCATGATTTGCAAAAACCAAAAAGATAACAAATAAAAAATCTACCTGCTTACTGGAAATGTAGAGGTACTAAAGTGTAGAGATACTGAAATGGCTCTCTGTCCAATGGTTGCAAGTCTCGAGTTCGACTCATTTTAAAATTAATATACCTAACTTGCAGATAGAGAGCTCTAAAACCAGGTTTGGATTTTATTGTTTTTTTTGCTCACATTCACATTCAACTTAGTGGAGTGCGAGCAAAACAGCATTAAAATTATAACATTGTTCATGAAGCTTCGGTTCTGTAGTATTTTTCCGATTTTTCAAAAACTGAAAATCAAGACAGTTCTTAATGATCAACATAAGTACACTAAAATAAAAAACGACCTAACAATTTTTACATAGGCAGAAATAATAATATTATATTTGATTGACATTATTAAACATACGTTAATTATAACCTAACTTTATCACGGGAAAGTGTAAAGTGTAACGATCTGATTTCCTTATCGCTGTGATAATATTTGCAGATTGTATCTTATCAGCGTTGTGCGGAGCGAATCCATTGTATCACCCGTAGCGTGACGTTTATGTGACGTACACTATCAGTGTCTGAACCGAAATCAGTCGTAACATAGTAGACTTAAACTTGCGTGGCGTGATCGTCCCCGTCATATGTTTACTAATTAGGATTAAAACCAGCTAATAAGCGAAGGAGCTTTAAACCTTTATCTTACATCGGATTAAATTTCATGTACACAAATTTACCTGGAGCTGTTGCCTACTTGGAAATTGTATTTAAGTATCAACATTTATGAAACCGCTACAAAAATGCTCAAAAATGCCTTTTTATTCGATTTTCAATTTGACATTAAGGAGTCCTAGGTAAACAATGTGTAGTAAAAACACACTTAGGTACATCGACCTGTATCACAACCCCCGGATAAATATATTCATCAGATAAAATGATCGCTATAATTTTTTCACGGGCACATAAAAAGAAAAGAAGAAACGAAGCTATTACATAACAGATATATTTTGCTGAAACGAGTCCTTCAAATTATAAAGACTGAGTTGTTCAGCACACTGTCCATAAATTTGTGCTGTTGTGTCATTCCTGATCTTTAGTTAATCTTCACAGAAAGCATTAAACCACGCGTTAGAAATGTACCAACTTAATGGTAGAAAGTACTTTTTCAGTGCAGAATTTTTAAGCACTAGCGAGATTTGGTAGGCTTCGGAGAGCCATTTGTGTACTGTACACGAAATGTCGCACGATACACGAGCGAAAAGGAAATTCGTAACTTCATTTCCTTCGCACTTGTATCGTACCTACTCGTATTAACGAGTCTCATTAGAGTGTAATTACAATAAATGTAGGTAGACGTATCCTTGTTACGTGTTATCATCACACAAATAGGGTGAATGTTAGATTGGCAATAAAAGGGATGATTCCCTTGATCACGTCATATTCGCAACGGAAATCTTCAGTTAGTCACAAAATAAATAGTTACGCATAATGTTGTGCAGGGTGAATGATTAAAAACATCCGCTCATGTCTCACTCGAGTAGGTAAGGTTTACTTTGATTATGTAATTAAATCTAGTGTTCACTTTTATCGCAGCGTATAATTAGTTTTTATTGCCCGGTAACTTGTACAGATAACGATGTACGTTTGCTTCCTCGTCTAATTCAAGGTTTTTAAGCGAGAAAATAGAGTAAAATCGTATAAGATCTGTTAAAGGAAGAGAAAAAAGACCGTCGCGTGGTGACGGGAGTAATAATACATTTGTCACCACCCCAACTCCCATGAAGGGCAGCAGCATCATCATACTGGACATACTACTTCGATCGCTTGCCCATCGTGGCGATTAGGGGCATTTACCTTCTAATGCGTCCATACGCGTATATAGTTTATAGGAGAAGCCGACGTCCATCAGGACTGGGATAGGATGATGACGATGATAATGATTTGAGTTTGATGACGTTTGGTCGAGATTTGTCATTTCCAGTAACTTTCCCAACTTTCCAAATATTTACAAGGCAACCAAATACAACTCGATTTACGAGTATGTGCGTTGATCTGGTTAGTAATAAGCGAATAAGCCTTACAGGATAGATCATCCAAAAACTAAATTTCATCATAACTGATTTTGTTTATATTCGATAAAGATGTGATAAATCGATTCATCTCTTAAGTAGTCAAGATGATAATATTTTTGCGCTTAACGCGCGTTCGTTTTTGTGCGAAATGCACTATGACTTTTACACGTTATATGCTCGTTTAAGTTGCCAAATCGTCGGCTTCAAATTATAATAATGATTACCACCTTGACCACCCGAATTACTGGCTACATCAAATTGGTGTAGGTAAGATATTAAGGTATCTTCGAACTTTGAATTGCTTGAGACTGGTTTTTATCCGGCATTGCAGCGTGATGAATAAATAATTAAATCTATTTGGCTCATTATAATGTATAACCGCAGGGGGTCTAATTTGACCGCACAAAGGACCAAGAGTTTGCGATCAATCCTTGTAAGGTATATCTATAATTATTAAGAGATACTTCTACTCAGAAACCATTACGTGTACGTACATATTCGTATAGAAAACTAAATTTTGATTACAGATGTAGTGCCAAATCTTTTTCCTTCTGTTCACGGAAATGTCCGAAGTAATCTGTCTATCTCAATTAGCTTTAGTGCTTTGAGTTTTGAAGTTGATTGTTACAGCAATATGTATTCGGACGTTTCCGTGAAAAGTCGAAGGAAAAAGATTTTGCACTACATCTGTACCCAGGTACTTTACTGTATGTACGTCTAATTTACATTTGGTAAACACTACTGTATTTACAAAATGTAAAAACTTATAAGTTCCGGGCCCTATTTCTCGAAAGCTTGTAACTTGTAAAACAAGCGGAAGCCCATATTTAATTAATAGTGTCAAAAAGAGACTTCCACTTGTATTGCAAGTTTTCGAGAAACGGGCCCCTACAGCCCTGGTCTGAAGTCTAACTTGATAACAGTCGGGTAGATTTGGTTATTGATTTGACACATGAAGGGTCCACGGAAAAAATATGACCAGTGCTTAAAAAATCATGGCAAATTCACACCTTATTCTGTTAAAAGTAAGGTGGTTTTTCCTTCTGTAATTGGAATTGACTAGACATGTTGTTTCCGTGGACCCTTCATATAAGTTGAATTAACTTTTCCTTGTGAATTTATTATTCGTTATTTTATAAGGCAATCTAAATTACGATATTGCAATAAATCAGCTAACCAGCGTCTTTGAGATAATTTTCTTTTAAGCCTGAATATATATCAATAGATAATATATTCATAGATAATCAAACATCTCAAACTATAAAATCGTGGACATCTCATCACCACGTGGTAAAAAATCAAACTCGTTAACCTATAAAACCGTGGGCATCTCATCTCCAGCAAGATTAAGTTCAATTTGTTATCAACTTGACCAATTTTACGGTCGAGCCTATCGCATTTTTTACTGCAAACGGCTAAAAGATGCGAGATACATATCAATGTCAATGTCACACTTATAAGGTTGGCATCTCAAATCGCTTTCGTTACACTAGTTAAACTTAAATTGTATTATGTACAATCGTTAAAGTGTACATAATTTATAGCTAATGCTCTGCTAGCGTGTAAGAAATGCCCAGTTGTCCACCTACGCTTACTATGGCTAGGTCGGTGCTCTGTCGCGGTAGGGGGCGGTACCCTGGGGTAATGGCTAGTAATTGCTGTCACGTCTATAGGCCTGGAGACATGCTCTGGCACCCACGCGTACACAAAAACATAACAAAAGAGCCTTTAGAAATGAGACACGATGGCGATGATGGACGTATGTAGTAGATATAGGCGAAAAAGTTAAGAAAAGCTCCTCGTTAAGAAAAGTCAAGAAACCTATTTCAATACTACGTATATATATGTATAAAAAATATAAAATAGGCAGAATAAAAAATAAACCCACCCTATTCGGATCGAATTTTCTCTTGTGCAGAATAAAGATAATAAATGTTCGCGTTAGCCCTAAATTTGTTATCTAGTCTTAACGTTTAGAAGTTTTTTTTCTTAGCTTTTATTTTGAAAGAATTTAATATGTGTGTAGTCCTTGTATATACAATTAAATTACAGTCGAAGACCGCACACCTGCAGCACGCTCACCCTCTGCAGAGAAAGTTTGTATTGGCTGTAGGTACATAGGAAAAATGTCTTCAATAATAATTATGAAATTCTTTAATAATTAGGCCACAATTAATCCATTTAAATCGTCATTTTCAATTATACTTTCTTGACGTAATTGCCACACTTATGTTTAACAACCAAAGAAAAGAAATCGTTATCATACCTAACGAGTAGAAACTGGCTCCGTTAACTACTTCGTGATAACTGAATGCATCTAGCAGGTCGATTCATAGGTTTTTCAATTAAAATTAATCAAAGTGATATTTTATTGACCAATTAAAACCAGTCCTAGACTTCATTTTAATTAGATCTGCAAGTTATTACCAAAACCATTAAATCCATTGACCTACTTATAAATTGGTATATAAATAGTTAAAACACATACAATCGTAATGTATGTAGTATAGTAAATTTGTAGTTAGTGAAGAATCCTCTCCCATCGTTTTTTCACGAAAACATTAGTGTCACAATGTACCTCGATATCTATCACGCTATGACGCTACTTACGATAACGACACGAAACATTTTCTTAAAAAGTACAATGGGAAAAAAATATTCGCCACATAATTAAATTACCTACTACGCATTTATTCTTTACTCGTACAAAATGTCATAAGAAATGTTTATTTATTTAAACTTTATTGCACAATCAAAAAAAATACAGATACAACCGGCGGACTTAATGCCATAAGGCTTTCTCTACCAGTCAACCTACAGGTCAAACAGAAAACCATTAATGGTGCGGGATGTGAAAAGTTCATACATAAATACACTAACAAAATATGAGTACTTGCTAATAATAATATGGTTTCCATAGATATGCAATATATAGATTATTGTTTGTTTATACTCTCAAACTACCGCTTGTTAACTTATTTTTAGTCCAAATTTTGGGACGTAATTTCTTACACATATTACTACTTAATAGAAAATTAAATTAGATAAAACACATTAAATATTTATGTAGTAGTCTTATGTCGTTCTCGTGTGGTCTATGTCAGCTAGTGTCATGTGGCGCGCTGACACCGCTCCCGAGTTTCATCGGAAATTGCTCCTAGGCTACCCTTGGCGGCAAAATGTCACGTACGACCATAATCTCATGACTACTTACGACTTATTGCATTCACATTTCTTGTTTTTGCAACTACATCTTTGTAGTATCCTGCGGAGATAGGAATAGACTGCTATTGCTTAAGTTTTGGCGAAAGTATATTTAATATTACTTAACTATTAGGTAGGTAGGTTCTACATTGAAGAAAATCGCAAACGTGAATGAAGAAGATCACCAGTACTTTAGATATTTTGTTTCAGAGATTTCAGATTAATTATTAAGAGAACAGTTCTGGGCTCTCCCGCTTCATAATAATTATATATAATTGTATATACCTACTTATATAAAAAAGTACGAATTAAGGTCATAAGCTTCACGGGATGCTTCATGGGTTCACACACGCCTCGTAAGCACCAATACTAATAAGTACGTTTGAGCGACTAACGTAAACAATCTAATTTGATAGGCTTCATTAAGTGTAATAAACCTGATAAAACACTGATATATCGTCGATTGTAATATGAATTAATGTAACCACCAAAATGACGAAATTGAGTTAAGTATACCGTTCTACTGCAAATTTCCTGCTCTATCGAACGGTGTATATAAAATATTGATATCTAGAAAAAAATGTCGAAAACGTTAACAAAAACTTTGCCATTTTATTAGGTTTCTACGTTTTTTATTAACGTATGTAAAGGTTTCCAAAAATCATAGAATATATTTTAACGTAAGTACGAATTTGTAAGTACAAAACATGTCTTTCCTAATGTACTCACCATCTTTTTATAAACGTCACTGCTGTAAGCGCCGTCTGCATTGTATGGCTCATAAGCAATTCTGTTTCAATTTGTGAGTTACACTAAATTCGGAAATCCACTTTTGATGATTTTCATTGATTTGTTAACGTATCTCCAAATTTTTTTGAAAATGTTTAACGTAAGCACCAGCCATTTCCTGAACTATAAGTGTGGTCGCAGTTAGTAACTGTCTATCAAATAGACCTATCAAAAATAAAACAAACAAGATAAACATCATTTCAATAGGATAATTAACTATAAAGATACAACATACTTTATAAATGTCCATTTCGTTTTTTGGCTCTCCTGAAAAGTCGTCATTTGGTGGTTACATTAATTCATATTACAACTGACGATATACACTTTTCTTACAAGTCTTAAGCCACGCTCTGTTTCATGCTGTTAGGCTGTTTTGAAGTTAGCGTGATAGGACAACGTATTCTATGCGCCGGCGCCACTCGAGTGGCGCCATCTACTAGGGCGCGGGGCGTGACATTGACCCGGTCCTAGCCCAAACGATTGTTCTACTGCTTACAAGAAAAAGGAACTAAGTAAGTCCCTAAATGAGCTGCGGCTTGTACGAATACATTAGAAGTGCCACCGTTTGGGCATACAACACTCATTACCATACAGAATGACAAGTCAAAAAGACCCGTCAATGTAATGAGCTTTGACAGTGCTTCTTGTTTTCATTATTGGTTGACACAACCAGTAATATGTTGTATTTTAACTGCGTTTAATGAGCATTGGTTAGAGTGGATCTCTTATTTCCAAAATAAGTATTTTTAGTTTTAATAAAACGAGTAAGTTTATGAAAGCTCGTAAAGCAAGGAGTTCACCATTAAATAATATTTTCAAGAGAAACCCGTGTTAGGACTTGACCTAAATTCACACTATTATTATAAGCATAAAAGGCTAATCTCAGAACTTTAAAGTTCTGTGAGGCTAACACTTTTGAAAAAGAAAACAAATTGCAACCTTACAATGTCCACAATTTACTCTAAAAAATCTGCTAAGCATTTATTTAGAGTGTATAATCTATTAATCTATTTATGTTATCTATAACTTTCAGAGATATGTTTACTCGTATATTTTTGAAATTCATCCGAAATCGTTTTCGAAAATATCTAAATTTTCCCCCAGCAAATTGTAACTCACAATTATAATGGCACACAACCGTTCTAACCTGCCCAATTCACTATTTACACAAACGGTATCATATTGCAAATATGGTGTGATATATCTTGCATCATTAGTAAACATGTGCAAAAGATGACAGCAAACATACGTATACATATACCTACGATTTATCAGCAGTTGTGTCAAGTCGAAGCCGCGTTTCCGTTTGTTTACCCGA
>JALPQI010019114.1:0-25249 GCA_025490895.1 Thaumatotibia leucotreta
AACATACAAAAAATGCAGCTTTACTACATGTTTTGCGAGTTTAATGTACGATTTGACCGTACTAACACTTACATTTATTCCAGATTTAATTACCTTGATAATATAATATATAACTGTGTAATATTGGGGAGCGAAATGTCCTCATCAACATATAAAGAACGTGCACGCATTTATTTTGTTTTTATTTTGTATGAATGTATTGTGCATCTTTATAATATAAATAATAGTATAGGTACTGTAAAGACTCTGTATAGCGATAGTCAAATGAAAAAATATAGAAAATCTGGACCAATTTTTTCACCTTTTAGGATTGAGAGAGCTCGTGATTGTAAAACATCCAATTAAAAAAAGTTGTCGTGAGCATCGAAAAATAAATCGCCCTGTTAGCGCGAACCCCATAAGGGACGTCCCAGAACAGAAGTGATTAATTGGCCACTTCCTAGTTCGGTTAAAAATACGAGATTTCCTGGACATTTGACGACACGAGAATAGCAATCGTTAGCGATGCAAATGAGATAGAAAAAAAATCAGTGAATCGAGAATAAGCCAAAGACGTCCACTTCTAAACATAGGTCTCCCCCAAAGATTGCCACAATGACCGGTCCAGCGCCACCCGCATCCAGCGGACTGTCTTGTGAATCACTCGCGTAGGCGGAATCATTCCGATATGATGAATAATCAGTGTACATCCACGTACGGTAATCGTTGAACGATCTAGATGTGTAATTGAAGCAAAAACTAAATATATTATGTCCACTCATCTTGTCTATAATGTCAATATTGAAGGCCGGATAAATTAGACGATTGGCGATGTCCAATCAACGTCAACACCCACTGGAAGAGATAACAGATTTATTCATCTATAGTTAGTCTTGAAGTAAGAGTGCTCTTATTCCCTCCAATTCCCTATTCTTTACAGTTATGTGTATTGCCGTGTGGTGACGGCAGTAAGTTGTCAGTTACATTTGTCACCACCCAAAATCTTCCCGCGGGAGTCGTAAGAGTCGACTAAGGGATAGAAGTGTAACTGACCATTCTTTAATTTGATTGATGATGGGCAGCAGCGTCATCATAGTGGACACATTACTGCGATCGCCAATCCGCTTGCCCAGCGTGATGATTATGGGCATTTACCTCCTAATGTTAGTAGGAGATGCCTACGTCCAGCAGTGGATTATCATATGCTGAAGATGATGATGATGTTGAATCGTTGAAACGTCAACACCCACGGGAAAAGATAACAGATTATTTAAGGACTGTTCATTTTACTAAGCGGACACGAAAAACCTCACGAAAATATTTTTTCTTTTATCATATTTTATTTTTATTTGTGAAATATTATTTAACTAAAAATAGACAAATAATAAGTAATGTCTCAATTTAATATATTAATTATCGGCAACTACATTTTTAGACTACTGTTTGGCCACGAAACTTATGTTCTGCAAACTACATTTTGACATTTTACAACTATTTGCGAACTATACACGTTTGAATTTTTTCAATGATTTAGTTTTTTCGTCTATCGTTTCTTAAGTGTATCTTCACAATAGGCCATTACCGCTATATAGGATGAAGATGAAGACAATTTTATGGATGTCGTCTTGTTAAACAAATTCTATGATTATTTAATTAAATACCTCTAATGTCTGACCCTTATGATGTGCCCTTGCCAAATCAGACCAAAATAACCGGGTGAGAGATACTAAGTCTTCGATAGACATCAAAAAACCGATTTTGGATGCAATATTTTCTATAAATATCCCCGCTAACTTGGCCCTGTTGCGAAATAGGAAGCAGTTAAAAGACCATATAATCAAATTTCCTGCCAAGCAAGGGCGTTCTTCCCGAAATTGTTTTTTTTTATGATTTTCTACTCAGGCACATACTCTTCTACGATAGCATGACAGTATTAGGACTGCGGTAATGTCATTACTATCATATTGTAGGTACCTTTTGTGGGCCACCAAAATGCAAAAATTCCATACTTTTTTAGTGAAACGACGTAAAGTTCAATAGCCAATTTTAAGGTATGCAACTAAGATTTCTGTGTTTAGACTTCGATGAATGTTCAAGCATATGACACTCTCTAAATTGTTTAATGATTTAGTATAACGTCGACTTAAAATTTCCTAGATATTTGCAATCCGTGCGGTGACGGAGTAAGAATACAAAAATCACCGCCCCTCTCTTCCCGTGGGTGTCGTAGGAGTCGACTAAGGGAAATACTGAGTATCCAGCTTCTCAGCCGGTGGTAGGGTATTTTTACTAGTACCCGCCTGGTTGGCTACCACCGTACATTCGGTGTAAACGCCCGTGAAATGACTTGCCTTCGTGTTTGCCGTGTTTCGGGGTCAGCCGGTGTATTTACCAGCATCTAGCGGGCCAGCAAGGCGGCGGCAACTAACAGGTTACTGATTGTCTCCTGTTCGTTGCCGCCGCGATTTGGGCTCTACTTTTCACTTACGATTAGGTGGAGTGGAGCCACTTTGTTGTGCCAACGTTATTTTTATTGGGTCGGCAACGCGCATGTGATACCCTGAGGTTGCAGGCGCCCATAGGCTACGGTGACTGCTTTCCATCAGGCGGGCCGTATGCTTGTTTGCCACCGACGTGGTATAAAAAAAAAAAAAAATCTGTACACCATTGTGCAGAATCAATTTACGATCATCAAATTGAATGTCTTATCAGATATAGTAATGGATACTTAAAAAGCAAACATATATCAATTTTAAAAGATGGCTTTGCTAATTTCATGGCTGTAAACTGTTCATCGATCGATTTTAAAACCGATGTATAATAGACGTTTAAGTGTGTCCGCTTAGTAAAATGAACAGTCCTTATCTATAGTTATTCTTGAACTAAAAGCGCTCTATTACGTCCAATTCCCTATTTTTTACCCGACTGCCAAAAGGAGAGTATATATCGTCCTATTACTGCTACCAGCTATGTGCACGTATTATGTTATTCCATAATTATCATGATAATTAAATTGATTCTGGCAAAACCTGATCTGTGGAGATAGCTGGTATTTGTAGTAATAGGACTATATGTTTAGCCCCTATGTATGTTTCATATTTTCTTTATTCCAGTTAGTTATGTGTAACATGTTACATTATTACAAATCGTTAAGACATTTTAATGTACCAGCACTTAGAGAAAATTCCTAGAAAATTATACATATGTAATATGTAACACCGGCGCACGGTGACTAACAATAAGCAGACTTAGTAAAACGACCCTGATGCATTGAGGTAAAATTGGGAAAAGGACTTTATCGCATCGCGTTTAGGTTGCTTTTGAGAATGTATAACAGATCATTAAGGTCTAGTTTCAATGAGAAACTTATATGTAAACTTAAAAGTATTGTTCGGCTCAGGAATTTTATTATCCTCGACGCAGTACAATGAAAACACGAATGCAACTGTGCAAACGCATGCTCTCGCTTACATAAGTGTCGGGCACTAATATTGTAGTGATCGTTATCAACGTGTACTTTCCGTGGCAATGGCTATGATTGACAGAAAAAGTAAATAATTAGTAAAATTATATTTTTATTATTATTCAAAAAAATATAGTACTCACTTTTTAGGACACATATTTTTTTTTGTAATAGTTTAAAACATAAATATCGAATGACATTAATTTATGTCACATTAGTTTAAATGACATTTTGCGAAGTCTTATTTTAAACAAAATGAATGTTCAAGTAACAATTTCAAGTGGATTAATATCAATGTTATAATGGATTTTTCAATTTGAAGTGAATGTTTCACAGCTGAATCTGTTGAATAAATTTTAATCGTTTAGTTGAAGAAGTGATGAAAAGATGTGTAGGTAGGTAATTAATAATTATAATTAAAACTACTTTAACTTGTATTTATTAAAATTAACAAAATACCTACCCGTGTATTAGTTTTTTGTCAACCATATTTTGCCACCAATATCGCACGTTGATAACGATCACTTATGTTAGTCTCGTTAAAGCTAAGAACAAATAAAACATGGAAGCCGCACGCCATATTAAATTGCCTTTCAAAAACGGTCCCGAATTTTAATTGATAAGTGTCACCCCCTGTTTAATGCGTCACGGTACTGATTGCCAAGATCAACCTATAAAAACTTAAACCGCCATTTAAAAACAGTTGTGATTGGTCCATCAAAGTTTTGATTGGCTATATTCTATAAACATTTGTCAAAGTTGTTGCGCCGAAATATGCGCGGTGTTAAGAAAAGCGCTATGTACTGCCTATCTTGGCACAATTGAACAATTTCTTTTGGGGGCATTTTTGAGCTGGCGTTAGACGTCCATGTTATATATGGTCGCAGGGTTAAAGCTAAACCACACCGAGTGCGTGTGCGTGGCGTGCGCGTTGTAGATTATGTAAATGTCATATTAGATTTCACACCGCTTGCGTGGCGTGCACGTAATTTTTTTAGGGTTCCGTACGTCCGTACCAAAAAGGTAACTTGAGTATCAATGTAGGTATTGTAGATTTAAACATAGTATTAAAGACATAATGCGACATTGCTATTGAAATGATCCAGCTTTTAAATCGACTATTTTGCATTACATTATAGGACACCCTATAACCCTATATGCAGGATGAAAATGACCGCATGGACATCAAATGATCTATTTTATAAATGAATTGTGAAATTTGAATTAATGTATTCAAGAAATTAATGCAATTCTGTGCTTCCATGACACATCTCTAAAACAGGTTTCGAATGTCCAAACAGAACGGTCCTGCCAAAATTATGTGTCCAAATCACGATCAAGGCGCGTCCTGCATAAATAAACAATATTTACAAAAAGACGCAAATATTCTTTCCAATCTTAGTCTACATATCCTTTTAAAGCCAAACCTGACAGTACAGCGAACTCTGTGAGTCATTCTAATAAATAAAATAACTGAACAAATCGCGATTCAAATTCAAATATCGAACGATTGGAACGGCTGCGCGGGCGCAGGTGTCTGATTACGATAATCGGGGTATAACTGTAAATAACTGTTAATGTAGCCTATGCATCTGCGAAATTGAAATTTGGATCACCTACGCATATTACTGAGCATTCTAACTTATCTCGGAATGTAATAACTTAATACTTAATGACCTAGTTGAAATAACAAGTATTCAAATGCAGATTCATACTTAGGATGAGGATGTAAGGCGAGAGGGCCCCACCGCGAACTTCGAAATGCGCAAGTTTTGAGGTTACTCTAATGACAACTACGTTGTAGTGACAGAGAAAAATTCTCGATATTATCTCGATCGATCTTTCGAATTTCGCGGTAGTAGATCTGATGCCCTACCGCGAATCACGAACGAAGTGTTGCCTCCCTGTAACACGTACGTATGAATTCACGAGTGCACACGAGTCACTTCGTTCGTGGTTTGCGGTAGTAGGTTTGACATCTCTACATTTACGTTGCATTGATTCCAACATTTATCGAACCACAACTTAGCAAATTAATCTAAATCGTCTGGTCCTTCATCGTGATTCATATCTGAAATAAATAAATGTGAACCTTAAGTCCCAATCGTAGCTTACTTAGAAAGACTGGTCGTTTAGATGTCGTAAAATAAGCATAGTTTAGAAATGATCGCATAGTATACGTAAGTAAAAATAAATTGGGATGCAAAAAGAAGGCTTTGCTGATGGTAGGACTTAGGACCTCGTAGGGTCCGCCTCCGCCCGGATAACTACCACCGTCTTACCCGTTAACCTGCAGCAAGGGGGTGTCACTCCGCGATTCCGTCGCGCGGGCACAAGTACATGCAGAGCGCCCCGTCTCCGTGGTCTATTCAATGGTTAGCGCGCGCTGTCTCGGAACGCACGTTTAAATTTACAACGCTGGCTCGTCACGTATCGCGAAATATATCGCTTGCAAATATTAGGATTATTTTTACATGTGCATCTTAAATGAAAACGCCGAAAATATACTGCATAGCAGCATGTTGCAATAATAATAATGTTAATTTTCATGACGCGTTTTTCGCACAGCCGATGCGTTTGAGAGATATTAAAAAGTAAGGAACATAATAATATAGTTATTACATTTACCTACATTCGTAGTAAATTAAATTCACAGAAACTCGAGTCATTTACAGACAAAACGGTTTATTTTCGGACAAATTTGTCAGTAAAAAAGCGGCACATTTAAATAATGTAAAAAACTTCGTTCTCACATACTATTATTGAATTTCGCGCCTTTTGTCATAACATATTATTTGGTTGTCTGACTTTATTCCCATAATATCAAATAGGTACATATAAGAGAAAATGCCGTGTTACGTCTGCCTTACGATTGTGATTAAACCATTACTTATTTATGCTGCTTTTGTAATGAATGCGTAGGTACCTAACGTAATTCTTTCTTTTTAAATGCATTAAACAGATATATTAATTTCTGCACACCTCACATACTGTCTACAGATATTTTTAGAATGTTCGTGTTATTATCAGGATTATTCGGATGGATATTCACCTAAAGTTAGCAAAGTCGTGTTGCTATCTCACTCACACCTCAAACAATGCCGCCCGGACACGCGTGGCCGAAGCACAAAGAGGGTGCCGCCAAAGTTGAGACAAATATTTTTGAAGCACGTGTATGAAATGCGTAGATAAATACTATAATCACATTGTTCAATTAGCTATCAAGACGAATGCTATTAACGCCGTAGATATCATTGCAGTAATGTATTTGTCAGACGCCTCATAGCGTTGTTCGTTATTTTATTAGTTTTCAATAATTGACAACCCTGTTTTCGACGGCGTGCGGCTTATAAGCGACCTTTCCGCCACGCAATACGGCCCATTTTAGCTACTCGCGTCGCCTCGCGCGTCGTTTTGTTTGGTAATAATAATTGTGTAGGCACATAAAAAGCCGGCATTTGTGAACATCAAAGCAGTGAAGCTTCTGTACTTTATATATTCTGTGCCTGCAGCTAAATAGCAGTGTTTGCACTGTTGTGTTTCGGTTTGGGGGTAAGATAGCCGGTGTAATTACTGGCATAGATAGAGGCAATCAATCCAAGTCCTCAGGGTAGGCAGCGCATAGGCGATTTTTTGGTCACTATGTCCATGGGCCGCAGTTCCTGCTTTGAGGTGGGCTGAGAGCTCAGTTGTCTACCTTCGTCAAAAAAAAGGTAGTACAAGCACAAGTTGAAAAAGCTAAATATTCAACGAAAGGTATAAAATATATTGTTTGATGTCGTGTATCGATAGCCGGTGATAGGCTGATAGGAGAAAGCTTAGGCGTGGGTTTTAATTACGAGTAGTTAACATAAAGACAAATCGTGTCGTAAAAGGAACTACAAATTTGTAGGTATCTAATTAATTAATATACCTAATATATTATAATTAATAGTTTCTTAGAAAAATATTTAGATAGTCAATTATAAAAGCTATTTTAAACTGCATGCGAGTTACGTTACGAGTATACAAGTATTTACATCTAGCAATGTTGGCGTGTTTAAATTCTATTTATCTATTTTGTGTATTATTATTGTGTATAATTGTTATCACATATGTATATTTTCTCTTGGGTCGTAAAGTTAGCAAGAACTATATACAAGGTGGAAAGTATGTATGTAATTGAACATCATTAGTAATTCACAAATTAGCCACCAAAACTATGCAACGTCCCTACTAATATTCAATAAAAAAAAAACAAAGCAGCAAAGATCAAGTTACGTCAAACTTACACAAATACAACCGGGAGGTACCTACAGCTACGGCTACGGTCCTATTTAACCCCAAAGATTACACACGAAAATATGTATTCCTTATAACAAGCTATGAAGTTAATTCAGGTCACATTAACAGTAGCAACGGTAGCAAGAACACTAATCGCCACTTAAAGACTAAACACAATTAAACCAATTCATAACCCTTACGGCATCGCCCAAAACCAGTATAAAATAAACCGCATGAACTACAATACCCTTCCAAAGGTAATACAGGTTCTAACAAAACCAGCTAATTCTGAATAACAGCGTAGGTCAAGTTTCGGCAAGCGAACTTGACATAGCGACTACCGCGAGTCAAAATGACGTATCTCGATCACGTAACGCGGCACATACGCCTTTTTGTTTATTTAGCTACTGGTAGCTAAGGAGGTCACTCGGGCGCAGAGCTTACGACACGTTGTGAAAAACGATAGGTAGGTGTTAGAAGACGAATATAATTAAACGACTTTTTGCGAATATTTCATTTACTAAAATGTGAGTGAGTTTAGTAAAACGTCCCACTTTGCCGTTTGCCATAAAGCGGCTTTGTCAATTTATTCACATGAAGATACAAGGAAATTTCGTCTATGTGGTAAGCGACAAAGTGGGACGTTTTACTAAAAACTAACACAAATATTTGCACAATGTTCTAAAGAGAGTTTGAGAGTAGAAGTACATGCTACCCCACTTTGGTTGCTTGTCTTGACTGTATCTGATATTAAGTAGAGACCTTAGCACACCCGTAATAAAATTAGAAGAAAAGGGACTTTAAAAATAAACCGGCCATGATCATGTCGGGCGATGCTCGGTGTAGGGTTCCGTAGTTATTAAAAAACAGCGGGCGGATTATGTTCAAAACAGCTTTATGTATTTTGAAGTATTCTATAACCTCAAATCAAACCATATCAATCTATTCATGGTACTCCCTATTAATCCGCTCATTTTATATTTGGTTCAGTATTCCCGGTCCTAATTACAGTCAAAGACAACGGACCTCGGCTCCCTTGATAGTCACCATTCAAGTGTCAATCTTACATCTGGAGTATCTGGTCTGTCTGCTAACTAAACGTTTATTAGCAAATTGGAATATTTTTATCAGTCTACGTAGCTTAGTTGTTAATTGATAGAAACTTGCATTATTCCATAATCACGCACTTTTAGAACACAACATTCAGAGATTCAGACCAAACGAGCATTCGCTATTCTAACCCCCTACTCTACGAAATTCGATCGTTACACAAAACGTGATTCGTTGATTTCGTAGAGTGGGGAATAGAATAGCGAATGCTCGTTTGGTCTGAATGCACCTTTAAACCTTGATTTCGCATACTTTTTTAGTTAAAATTATTTATATTTTAAATATATCTACTAACGTGTTTGTGTGTGTCAAAGACGTCGAATGCTATGGCAAGTCAGACATATTTATCCACATTTTTTTGGATTCAACTATCTGATGATTGGTATACGGTATACGTAGCCGAAGATTTCGTGTTCAAGTCCAGGCAATTTATTTGTGTGTGTGATCACAAATATATGATTCTTGGTCATGTTTTCAACGTATTTAAGTATTTATTTGAGCATTATATATATCGTCGCTAGTCTTAATTGAGTAAACCGTGTGATTAGATCAATTTGTGTACGATTATCCCATGATATTCTAGATAAACGAGTATAATAACTAATATGGTAACGTAATTATGCGGAAACATTAATATTATTCGTTTGTGTAAAGTTGAAATATCGTTAAAGCAACTTACCTATAGCACTGGAAATAACTCTTTTCCTAAGCTGTCGCCAAACGTAATATTTATAATAATTTCAAGTTCACAACGCAGGTCGCAATGACTGCGCCCGCGCACAATGGATTTCGCCGCCATTAGAATACAATGACAAGGTCGCAGCGGCCCAATTTTTCTGCATATCATAGTTGATTAATAATGGGCGCGATTGAGAACGTTCCAAAAGATGTGGACAATTGGATTGGTCTTCCGGTAAATTAAGATATAAGTAAAAATAATGTTGATCACTGGCCATCTTAATCCCTAAAAAACAAGTTCTGGGACCTCTGTTGTGAGGAATTATGCATAAAGAGTTACAGAAGCGTAGATGGATAAAGAAGCAGAGGTCATGAAACCATGAGATAGGTAAGATACAGTGAAGGTTATTGATGTAATTATACGAAGGGTATAAACTATAAATGTACCTGGTGAACTTTGGTCAAGCGAGTCCCAAACCTTCAGACAAGTATTTCAGCTAAGACGACGAGTTAAGATTGATATGCATAAATATTATAATGGAACAATATTGCATGAAAGGACTTAGCAACGCCAAGGTTTGTGCTTGTGTAGGAACGAATCACAACTCGGGGAAAATGTTTGTGATCATTGTGATCAACAACACAAAAATGATCAGTCACCGAAGTGAGAGTAAACCCAGAACTTTAGTAAGCTGTATCCAATATGTAGGTACTTTAATGGAATTACCGATCATATCTGACCTGTTTATGTAAGTACTAACTCTTTTTCAAATATAAAATTATTTATTTCTTTAACTGTTTTAGGGTTTGATCACCGGCAAGTTAATTGAGTACTTACTAACAATCTTTCAGCTATTGTCTGAATGTGTATTGTATGAATTAATCATCTTGCTCAGAGTCTGCCTCAGACAAATGTGGAATGGAATTCCTTTTATTCCATCTCTGCCACAAAACAATCATGAACTTAAAGCAAAGAGAATACAAACGCAAATTTATGAATACAATAATTTTCCTTTAATCGTGTACATTTTCATGAAATCGACCGATAAGCCACAATCAACAGTGAGTCACTCCGGCGCCGGCGCCGGCACATCGGCAATTTAATTAGAAGCTGATCCATTACGGGCAGGCATGCGCGAAATATGCGCTATACCGGTATGCATTCTTTTTTTAGATTTGATCGGCTGACTTATGTTCAATTCAAACATATGATCGAAAACTGCCGAAAATACTGACGTTCGAGACGAATTAAAGTTCACAACAAGGAATACTACCGCGAAATTCGAAATTCGTAAGTTTCGAGGATATGTGTCTATCACTCTAACGAAGGCGTCATTAGAGTGACAGAGACAAAATCTCGAAATTTGCGGATTTGCAAGTTCGCGGTAGAGGTGGTAGAGCCATAGACAAGGGAAAGCTCCATCATGCAGCCTCCATCCAACAATAATATCCACACATCCACATATCAGCTAAATGTTCTTAAATAGCGTCACTTAATGACATAGCAGTAATCAATTGAAGCATGTATATGAAATCTCTCCTTTAAATACAACATCATGTGCCAAACAAAAAAAACTATAAAGTTGTGCGAAACTGCGTGTGTTTGTTATATATGAAATAACGAATCTCTTCTATTTAACATATGACGTATAAGTAATAGTATGGTACTGGTACTGCTTACTTGACGGACTTGCCAAGAAGAGCGAAGTATGCAATTTATTACAATACCCAGGGTATAATATCAATCGATATTCCCACGAAAGATAGTAGCCATGTAGCAATGCATGTCAAAAATGAACAACAGGCTCTAATCGACGTTTATCCATATTGCCTCCGTGCACAAGTATTTAACTTTACTGGATCATGAGCAGAACATGTCCATTATGTCCAAGCAATTATGTCGATAATATCTTTCGAAGCATGAGATATCGTGTACACATACGCATATAAAATAAAAATCTTCTTAAATTCTCTGACTACATCGAATGAAAGACTAAAACATTTTATACTCTACGTTCCAAAATCTCCAGAATGGTAAAACGGGCAGTAGGTACAGTAGTGAACGCAATAAATTCAGCCGCCATTTTTGTAAATAATTGGAAGGGAACTCTCGCGTGAGACTCGTATATCTGCCGTATCACTATAATTGTAAATTACAGTACATCCACTCAGTTTTCCCAACATATTCCAAAGAAAGTTTCATGCGCTACAAAACTCTTATCAAGTTACGTCCTTTTGTATGAAGGGCGAGATATATCGAAGCGCATGTGTTGATCAAAGGAGTGCGCGCACGCATTGCTGTAATAGAATAATTAATGGGCGAGCGAGGGTCACTGACAGTACTCCCCCGAACGTGCGGACGTGAATGTCAGAACTACTTCAATTGTGCAGCACTATCATTATAGTGTCAGCGCACTCGTTACGCTTCCCGATAGCCAAATTGAGCGATATAGCAGCTCCTTTTACGATAATCTTGAGAAAGCTTGGCTATTTGACTGTCGAATTCGGTGATGGATGAGGTACACGTGTGCTTGATTCAAGGCTGCGTTCTACCGGTGATTTTACTTTCGGTTTAAAACTGCTGCTTGTCACCGACTTTTAAATTGATTATGAGCCTAACAAATGCAAATTATCAATGATTCAAAGAACGAAGGATTTATCGACGCTGTTCCGATGAAAATGGAACGACCGAAAACCCATAAATTTAAAGTTTCTAAAGAGCAGAGCCTTGCCGTGTCCGTTCCACTTACGAAACCAGCTGAAGGCCTGTTATTAGCCATTCAAACCAGAGAACAATACCCTCGGTTAGGGGGTCGCAACAAACAGGCAAACTCATGCAAATTCACTTAAAAAAATCACCAGTTGCCCGCCTCCATTGTTTTCTGTGAAAAGATTTAGAGGCGTACCCGGTGCGCGCAGGCTACTCATTATTTGTATTCATTTAAGAATACAAGTAGTCGTTCCTATACTTAACCACACTCTCTAATTCGATATGTATGCCATGTCATCCTCTTCCGACAACACAAGACTCGCTCGCGCCCGGCGTGACGTGCAGTATTTAAAAAATCCCCCAAACAGGGAGAAGGATTCAATTAAGAATGAAAAACATTGAAAATCAAACAAAAGTCAAGACTTAATTACAAAGTAAACTTGATCACATTAAAACAGATCGCAGGTATCAATTCAGGACGTTTATAAATGAATGAGCTCAGGTAGTTGCAGTACTGTCAGGGTGGTCGAGCAATGCCTAATGTAATGCAATCGCTCGGGGGCTCCCGACTTGAAATATCACGGCATCTTGTGTTAGCTTACATGAATATACAGCTCTCAGGAGGAAATAACTCTTTAGCCACTATAATGTTACAATTCAAGATATGTAAATATAACATAAACTGCATTCGGTCACAGTTGAGTGAACTTCTGCCAAAACAATCCTTGAACCAAGTGTTTTTAGCGCAAACGACCTCACGCTTTTATGGCAAGGATCATTATAGCGACCTCAACGTGACTTCGATGTTTTACTGAAAAGTGGTAACGCACCACCTACGAGTGATACGTGCCTCGTTAGAGCACTTTGTTTATTGCGAATCAGTCCAAACATGGCGGACGCAAACAATTTAATGGCGACCGCAATTGAGTAAGTACAAGTATCAAGATCGTCGCAACATTTTCGGCGGAGATGATTAAATCGTTATGATAACTGAATCCCTGCCAACAAGGCTGATTACTCAAATTACACTAATATACTTATACCGCTTTCCTGGTACATTAGTTAAGATATGATCAAGCTATCAGCTACATCTTTGCAGTAATCACATAGGGAACAATGCGTGTTCTCAGCATTTCCTCCAGTCTGTATTTGTTCTCGTTTATCTAGTGCAGCGGGATAATATCTAGTGAGAGTTCGTGTATCTCGGAAGTCGTGTCGGAGGTCCGCGGGCGATACTGATCTGCAGCAACTCTCGCTTGCATTGTGATGCGAACAGACGCCGTAACGGCGACTGCCCTCTGAACTACAATAGCACACAATACGATGCTACGGGAACGGCAGGAAACGTTCCGCTCTGCGTTTCTATCCGAAGAGAGAGTTCGGAAGAGTGTCGAGTTACGAGTGTCCGTTACCAAGTGACAGCGGACGTGTAATGTGAATAATTTAGAACGTCACTCACTAAGTACTCAAAGGGATTATGATCGTTTGTCGTCCCAACGCTCATAAGTCGTTCAAGTTCTACAGGACAGATCTCGTGGCTTCACGACAAAATAGTGCGAGAGCCCGAGGCGCGATCACCGCAAACCACAGCTTTTGTTGACGGCTAATAAGTTTGAGGAAACGCTGTAATCGTGCGGCCTACTTGTGCCTGGAGCCCGCGGCGGGACCGCTACTCGGCTCGATCTCGCCCTTACCGTCTTTAATACTCGTTTTATTAAAAGAAAAGTAACTTATTACGGGTGAACAGTTATAATTTATACACGAATGGGAGCGTGCTGCTTTTCAACGCTAATAGACGGAAATTCTTCCGATCTGGGACTGAGTCGATCTAGATATTCCTGCACCAGCTTACGATCCACGAAGCATAGGTTTAACTTTGATAGTAGCATTAGTTGCTTAACTAAGTAGTGTTTGATACGTATCTGGAGCTATTAATTCGGGACACAAACATTTATTTCAGGCCAGAAAAATAAGGAATATTTCCAGAAATCCCTAAAGATTTTGTGATTTTACATCGAAAATAAAGATAGTTCTTATTAAGGTTAGAGTGGCATTTAGAACTCAAATTATGTTGATTTATAAATAAAAAAAATATCAAAGTAGGTATTTAAAATATCATCTTAGATTAAAAAACAGTCGTGTAACCTTTAGGCATTACTCGGGCAGTATCGAGTGCAATGTCTATTGTTCCGCAATACGGGTATCGTTGAAGCAGAGAATTAATGTGGCAACGTTTCTGTACCGTGGTATTTCTTTCCCATTGTGTTTTTGCAGTTTCCCAACACCTTAACGCGTAAAAACCGGCATTCTAAGAATTTGGCGGATTAATAAGATTTCAAGCCTTTGAAAATGGATTAGTTTTGCTGCAAATATTTCTAAAGCAAGTTCCAAACAAAGCGTGCATCCATCAGGAGCTTTAGTGCACAAGCGGGTTCTCCACAATGGCCGGGAGATGGCAGCAAACTAAATGGACCTGTCATTTGACTGGTTGTCCATAACCATAAAACCTCCAGATGGGCAGCTTTGTCCTCCAGTGACAGTCGATTGAATGAGCATCAGATAAATTATTGCCATATGATTTGAGTCAACTTGAACTAGTAGCTACATACGTATTTGCAATCTCTTATTTATTCCCATTTATTTTCAGAATCTGAACCATGATCCGTCACAAAAGAGTTCAAATTTGTAGAGCATTGAAGTTACTGATAAGAGGTCGGTAACGCTGCGCCGATACTCAATATTTATGACTCCCGCGCATGTTATATATAGGGCTGTCAGGTCGTGTAGATCTTAGCGCAGTCGTTAAGGGGGTTCATTACGGCTTAGAAAGCGGCGGAAAGGTTATTGGTAATGACAGTTTTGATATTAGAACATTTAGCGTGCAGTGAAATTGCGGCGGTAAAATTGTGGCACGCGCATTAATTTCTAATGGCTCAGTTACATGATGGGCTATTATTTCTCGAGACGTAACTGTTCGTGAAGGTTTATTTGTTATTTGACATTCTCATCTAACATTGGGTATTCATGACCTTCGTGTGTAGGCTTTTAAGTGTAATTGCAATGAGGTAAATTTCAAGGTTTTAATTCTGACCTTGCGATTGCCAGTACTTATCACAACAATAAACGTTACCTATAATTGTCATTGTTTTATTTCAAATCACACAAATAAATACAGTAAATGCAATTTTAAAAAATATTTATAATTTTTATAATTAGCGTTACTTTATAATCATAAGCAGTGTACGTAAAATATAGCCTTTCGCTTCAACAACTTTGATCTTATAATTGTAAGTATGTAAGTATGTCCAAATAAGATTAAAATATGCTATAGATATCATAGTCGTACCGCGATTATTCCGGTGTTGCACACATCGGATTATTGACACACCTTTATTCTAAGCGACGTATCTGCTTATGAAACTAAAAGTAAGATAAGTCTTTGTTTTACCGAAGAAATAAAAGCAGACGTTAACTATTTTTAGACTCTATTCAAATGTAATAAAGTTCAAGAAGGCAAAGAAGAACTTAACGAATCAAAGGGCGCGCGTGACCGAAGTCAAGTAATAGGGATGATAAATCACAATTTAGCTTCATTGGCCTGGTTTTGTACTAAAAAGAAATAGATAGCTCTGTATGGCGCCATACATTTGTGGTAACTGGATTGTAAAAGGTTACCGCTTGTATTTAGACTACTTAGAAGCCTTCTTCAGCTGACACAATTTTAACTGCAATATTTATTGAATCCTTTTATTGATGTCATGGGCCATTGAAGATTCTCCAATGGTAAATTCCCCATAATTACTTTGGGGATTACTGGCAATGGCGCATTTCTAATAGATTTAATTTTTGTTTGTTTGAGTGTCAGAGTCTTGATTGAGAAATACTCCCAGCTGCAAATTATAAACGTTTATGTCGAACTTCCTCCTTCACCAGTGCCCTATACCACAAAACTTTACAAGCGTACAATTCTACAAAATTGTCAACTTTCCCATACAAAAAGTTGACAATTTTGTAGAATTGGACGCTTGTAAAGTTTTGTGGTATAGGGGCCAGTTCTCATCTTATCCGCTTCTCTAACTCGTAACAAGCCCCACACGCACAAACTGCGAATATCTTCATAGATACATGACGTAGCATAACTTTACTAAAGATGTTATTAAAGTGGTCCTAGGTTACAGCCCTGCGGTAACACGTGCTATGCGTACGAGCCACACAAGACACGTGACTGTAATAGAGCGTATCGACTTATTAGCTGTAACTGTGTGTGAATTATAATATGCTAATATAATATATGCATGTATGTTATAATTTACATGATGCACTATATGCGATTTATCGGAGGTATTGCAGATGGTAAAATAAATGAAACACTTGAGAAGTAGATGACTCTTATTGCTTGATGAAATCGATCAGACTTTGGGTACCATGGTAATTGTTTTATTTATTATTACAAAAGATTTCATATCAAGCTTTACAATGCAAATATTTGCAACAATTCCTAAATTTTTAAACCTAGTTATAAAACAGTTTCATGGCTTCGATTGACCCATTAAAAGCATTTGATACCATCACATAACTATTTATACAGTCTGTTATGTTAATGTACAAAGACAAGTAATTAATTCCAAACGCATTTTCCTTTGCTTTTTAACCACCTAATAATCTAACGGTACGCATCACGACAAAACGTTTTCTTGATTCGAAAACGACTTAAGTCTCATAGAGTTAGCAACAAAATAATGCTTTTCTAAATCAGGAGAAGGATCATGTTAGATTAAGCAGTCCCAGGAAGCGTGGGGCTAATTATCATAATTTAATTTCTTGGCTGCGCGTGCGACGCTGGGTCGTGACGTCACGTGAGCTGGAGAAAATGAGGGTGATTCATTTCATTTGTAAACACGTGGCGTACGTATTAGTAACAGTAGGTAACCAATTCGTGCTGTATGCTTAAATGAATGATTGTATGAGACGAGAATGGTAACTTTTGTAAGGTTTTTTCCGAAATTGATTAATATTAATAATAATATTGGACGATAATTTTGGACTGGAGGGACAATCAATAATTCTTGAATTCAGGAGAATGGCAATGGCACACAAAGATGTATACATTTTTCCTGAACTTTTTGGAGTGCAGATTTGTATTCAAAAACTTTCTCCTATGTCGTTACTTCTTCATTCGACCAAGAGCTAGAACGTAGTACCTACCATGGAAATTCCCGTATCAATTACTGAGAACATTGTCTCCTGTGAAGACGTACCGAAGTGCGCGGGCGCATACTAATGTCCGCACGCGTATTAACTGCTTTGCTGCCACGTTTCGATGCCAAAGGAAGTAAGCTCTAAAAAGGAGCGTGCATCATTATGTCACACAATTGTGACGATACTTGTGAATCGTGTTTCGTCACAATTAGATCCGTGAGACCTAGTTTTTAAGCATTAGTTCGCCATTCTGGTCCTTCGATCCGGATGTTCAATACATAATTCAAGTCCTCGTGCTATCTAATGTATAAATAATTGTAGTATTACAATTGTCATCAGCATGCTTAGCCAAGTTGCCAATCGCTAACGCTTAGTAGCGTATCATAGTTTTTCCTCTCTGTCTGTCTCTTTCATATTAGTGCGACAAAGCTGCCTTTCGTTTATTATGACTACGAGCGTTAGCGATTGGCAACTTGTCTAAGCACCCAGATATACCGTAGCGTTAGGAGCATTCGAAAACATCTTCATACGCCTTTATTTCTATAAAGGTGCGTTTAAACCAAAAGAGCATTCGCTGATCTAGCGCCCGTTCTACGAAATCAACCAATCACGTTTTGTGTACCGATCGAATTTCGTAGAGTGGGAGGTTAGAACAGCGAATGCTCTTTTAGTTTGAACGCACCTTAACCCTCTAATGCATAAGACAGGCAAAAATGCATTTCAAATTTGAACCCTAACAGCAGTCAATAGAGTCCAAACCATATTTGGCTTCATATGCATTAGAGGGTTAAGGATAAAGGCGTTCAGATATTTTTGAGCGCTTCAGAAATCTGAGAAACGCGAAACATAATCGTTAGTTTAATCATTTAGTTGTCAGAGCGGTCGCGAATGAAAGTCGCGGTAAATTATGATCTTTCCTTGATTAAAGTCCATTGACCTTTATCAGGGATTTCAATAAGACACCAGAAACGACTAAATACCGCCACGCATGCGCAGGACACTGACATTTGCAGTTCAGGGCTTTTAACAGCTTGGGCAATGCCTTGACAGCTATTGGAGTGACTTTGGTCGGAGATTTATACGGGTAGAAAGGGACGACGTTCCTTCCCGCTACCGACCGAGTCTACCAACCATTACGATGAACTTTCAGTATGGGACCAACATCGAAAGCGTACATGGAAAATTGACTTTTCCATACTATTGAACTCTAACTTATTACTCACTTTGTATGAGGTCCTGAGGGGTTATTTTTTTTTTTAATATTTCGATGTTGGTCCCATACTGAAAGTTCATCGTAATGGTTGGTAGACTCGGTCGGTAGCGGGAAAGAACGTCGTTCCGTTCCACCCGTATAATAATAAATAAATATTAATCACGGGATACTCGTACACAAATAAACGTATGCCATTCAGTAGAATCAGTCAGGTTAAAACGGTAAACACATGTTAGTTTAACCATTTAATTATATTTATGATCAAATCTTTTTAAATTTATTTTATATCTTCAGGCATAGTGCAATACCGCGTAACCAACAAATTCAATTAGGGTGAATTTGAATATCAATTGTTTGATATTTGAACTCTTTCTGGTTTGGTAGTTACGCGGTATTGCACTATTCACGATGAAATATTACTATGATATTGAAAAGATAAAAAAAAGATTGCCAGCAATATCGCTGATGCTATCGTATTAACTGATACGCATAACGTATGATTTTTATAAATAATAAGAGTCACACACAATAATTTAATTGACAGTGTGATCGATAAGTTCCGATGGTAGTTTAAAATAAAATATTAAGATATTTGAAATTTTACACCATACCATAGGATACGTACCGTAACAAATGAGTTCAAATGACACGTGTGCAATCGGCTGGTTGCGAATAAAATGATTCGCCTTACCTGTAAAAGAAAAACAAAATTATACTATTATCACCACAACACAAGCGACATTTAAGAGTCCAGTATAGATTTGAAAGTAAAAATCGGTAATAATGAATGAACGCATACAAATTGCAATTGTTAAATGAAGTTTATTTTTGCATTATTATTTTTATGAAATATACTTTATAAGCACTCTACTTTATCGACTATATTTAGGTATTTTGTTCTTAAATTTGCTCTAGATAAATACGCGGTAAAGATACTGTCTATCCATCCCGCTCGTACTCCCGTAATAGTGCGAGCGAGCCGGATAACAAGTAAGTCAGCATTTTAACACGGCGGCAGCTCCAGGGTGCTTAGACAAGATGCCAATCGCTAACGCTTAATCGTCAATCGTAAACGAAAGGCAACTGTCTTTGTCGCACTAATGGGAAAGAGTGACAGAGAGAGAAAACTACGATACGCTACCAAGCGCTAACGATTGGCAACTTGGCTAAGCATCCTGGTACGGCTGTACGTTTCAAAATTACACAATACCATCCGGCTCGAAGGACCACGCGTAAAACGCAGATTTGCAACTTAGCTAGCCAATCCCATTAAAACTAACAACATTCAATTAAAATGAACACGACACGTCCGAGGCTGTCATCTAACGACTTACGCAAGCTGCAGTAAGTTGGTGTAGGCGCAGATATTGCGGATTATGACATTTACATGCGTTTCTATAATTGAATAAAGTAGTATTAGTTTAGTAGTAACTGTTGTACGCAACATTGATTACAATATCATTTTAGTACCGAGATAATATTATCTACAAGGCGTTTGAATAATACGGGTATGGGGTATTTGAATATTCGAATATTTATTTATTACCCAATAAATAAAAATATAGACTTCACAGTAACAATTCCTAAGTTTTAATACAAGTCTGCAATTTTGCATCAAAGCTATTGGACTTCTTACCATTTTTTTTGAAATTGTGGGATAAATATTCTTAAATACTCCTGCAAATTAAAGCAAAAGAAGAAATAGTGATCTACTCGTAAGATAACATCAGGGACACATCGTAGTATATCTAAGTATAAAAGTGCTTTTTTTTTAAATTAGAATAGTATAAGATTGTGAAATGAACGTGAAATGGCAGAATCGGTACAAGGCGTGCGCAAGAGTATGCGCGGTAATTAACCTTTTACTTGTACGGGAGCTATTAGACATCGATCCCATATAAAACATGTACTTTAAAACGGTGTAATATTAGGTACGTATTTTACGTGGCGCTTAAGTCGTTTTTGCCAAGTAGGGCAGTATGGTATAGTCGCCTACATTACACCACTGTAATTTTGTGGACACCTTTTATAGGCTTTGTTTACTGCACAGTTGCACACCAAGTTTTGTATATTTCTTATGTACTGCTGTTGATGCCCCAAATAAAGAAAATGAATAAATAATTCACATCAAAAGAAATTGCACTTGTAAAGTAGTAAGAATAAACGGCAACGACAGCAAATGATATACACGGGTACATCATAATAAGCCTACAAAATCCTTGTTTATTACTGGCACTAACAATATTATTGCTCACTAAAGAATTAGCTACTATTCGTCATAAACCGTTTAGTGTGGTTTTCACTTTTACATATGTACATGTACGAGTATCTATTGCTCAACCACAACCACTATGTTTATTATATAGGTAGTTAACTTCGCAAACCGACCTTACCAACTTTCGCAAGTTAGCGAAATACTATAAAATATTATTTAAATTAATATTGTAACTGCATAAGACAAGGTCGATATAGAATGTCTTCATTAACAAACATGAAAATGACGCGAAAGCTATGGTCAAGAGAATTAGATCCAAAATACACGTTTTGCGGAATTCATTCCTAGCAAGCTGGAAATCATTTTAATATCTTCATTTAGTCCTAATCCTAAATGTGTGTAATCCGGATTAGCACATTACCAGGAGTTTAGCTTAATTTGTTTAGAGCCAATTAAGTGTCGAATTAGGTAATTCGTGTAGTCCTACGGTAAGCTAAGATCAATTTTTATTGAGGTCAAAAAGAACAAGCTCTGTTTTTAATATTTTGGGAATAATGATTGCCATTGACCTCATTTACATCATTGGTCACAAGATTACCAAAGCTTCCAATTCTCGGTAAATGAATAACTTTTACAACCCGTCACTGACTCAGCCATGCATACGAGTATACGATTACTGAAAGGATCTCACCTCGACGTTTAAATGGTCCATAACGACCCACTCGAGTCCCGGCCAACAATGCCTTTCCATCCATTACACCAGGTTCAAGGGTCGATCCCGGCGATGGCCTCAATGTGGCTTGACGAGCTATCATCATTAAGGGAGAGGCTCTAGGGTCATCTTTGTTTAACTCGCCGTTTCCGACAGCCTGACACCTGAGGTTCTTGAGGCTTTGACATGTTTAGGTTTCAAGATTGCGAAGAATTTCAATAATAAACAAGGAAGCGTGGGATTTTGTGAAGAAGGTGCAAGGGTCAACTAATATTTACAGTGAACATGCCAACATGCCACATGCTTTTAAATAGATTCTGACGATTTCATTTTGCGATAAATAAGAATTATTCAAGAACCACGAGTTTGGAAAAAGGGTGGATAACAAAATGCCTTTCCATATATTAGGTAAATAAAAGGATGTGCTAGAAATGTAACGATACAGCAGATGCCACTGACCCCATCAATGGTTCACATACTTAACCAGCGCATTCTTCAAACCAAAAGTTATATTCAGAAACTCGATGACTAACGAACCACAGGAAAACATGCCACAGATAAACAAAGCACGAAGCCTCCATGCGTCATTTGGCGTGGAAACTGTATGATTACGTCAGCAATCGTGACCGACTGTGTCGCAAAACTGTGAAGCGACAAAAATAATGAACCAGCGACTCCATTATCCGAAACCGATAGCGATCGTGTGTCTAGATCCATGTGAACCGAGGGTTGCATAACACTGCACTGTAGTGAAACTATCACGCGAAGTATTTTGATGGCTCGCTTCACGAGGTAGCTATAATGTGACATTAAGACAATATATGTAGTACTACTAGTACTAGTAACAGAATTGATGAAAAGTGACAAGATAAAAGTAATCCATTTGACAAAGCTCTCTTCGATGTTTAAAAAAAGTTCAATACAATAGATAAGCACGTATAAATAACGCTATTGACGCACGTTTACTTAAAGTGGTTGAAGTGCTAGAGTGGTTTGCAAAAAAGGAGCAGAAAAATACAATTAAAACGATTTTGCCCTCACATCCTGCGTAGCTACTTCTACTGCTTTCATAATTCTTTATTAAATGGAGTCATGGTACAGGTTGTACTTCCATTGTAGCTCACGAATCACGACGCGACCGGCCCGCCGCCATTATCGGACAAGAAATAATGCTGATAGTAAACACTCAATTAACTCTTCCACGAGGCCTATAATTTAGAGAAAACTATCTATGAAGCGCATAGATTAAACTAGGAGGATAGCAGCGGATTAACAAAATTCTGAAGTCCTGAATAGCTACAGAGCTGTAAAAAATATGTATGTATACGATATGACTACATGTGTAGCGGCTTTAAATATATGACAAGGTTGAATAGAGGTTTCTTAAATATTACGGTCACCGTCAATAGTACCTATCTTATACCACGAAGCCCGCAAAAACATGCGACACGCTCTTATGCTTGTCGCTAAGGTTGTCTCAGACATTTTTGCGGCGTATACAATAGGACTTGCTATAAGATGCGATTGACGGTACAGTACATACAGTAAATTTCGTCGAGACTCTAGTCAAAGTTGTAAGAATTTGAATAAAAATATTTGAGGGAAAAATTTTAAGAAATTGTAACTAGTGCAAAAAATATGTTCTTCCCCACATATTGTTTGCACTAGTTGAGTAGTGCAAAAAATATGTGTTTCACAATTTCGCAACGCACACGTTGTTAATTAAAAAATGGTAGCTCATTAATCAGGCACCAGCGCAGCTAAATCGCGTTCAGAGGCTTCGATTTATTATGGCCGAGATACAGGCCCCAGTAATCTACAGGTAAGATCAAGCAATGTCAAAAGCAAAAGAACTATGCTGTGCCTTAATAGATTTCAAGATCGAATAGCAAAATACTTCACCCTGATCACACTAAAGGGCTTAAAAATGATGGTTCTATCAAAGAGTAAGATTTTTTACAAAGGAGGACACCGTAGCGCTGTCTGCAGCTATCCGATATTCAATTATTTTATCAACCCAAGCAGGGGACTGCCATACTAAAACATTATTAGCGACGAGATAATTTCAACTGCAGTAATAAATATTCCGTGAAAGAATAAATGGCGTTACGTCAGTTTAAAGATTCCGTCAAGGACGGGATACAAATTGATAGCGATAGTTATCGGAGTAGCGCAATGGATAATATTTTAGAGAAAAACGAGTATTTGCGCAAGTTGGAAGCTCGGGATCTACAAAACGATTTGCATAGTTAAGTGCGCACGCGACCGGCAGCGATCTAAAGGTCTGAAGTACTTGAGAAATTGATGGACATAGACCATTTAAAGAGACCCGGTGAAGATTAGACGAGGTGTCGCCAGGTCTAAACGACTTCATGGAAGCGGTTTATTCTTCATCTGATTATGAAATGAGATTCTTGCTAGCGCCCGGCGGCGGAATTTTTATGGGTTCTGTAGCACCGTTGCCGTTGCTTCTGGAAACAATTTTGCGGGAGAATGTGCCGCCTTATTGAGCAGATATACCACATTCCATGCTGTGCTAAGAAAGTTATTAGTGTTCTTACGGCACTAGTGCTGCATGATAGCCGGGATTCTAGCTTCTTAAAAACACTTAAGTACTTTGACGCTTGACTCCACAGGAATGAAATAAATAGGTGCCTAATCAAAAGAGCAGAGTTCAGTCAGCTCAGCAAGATTGTTTTATTCCTTGGTGAAGATATCGTTGTCGAGGTGGGGGGCAGAATGCGTCTACGCATCACAGCGGGAGCATTGTCTGGATCCTCCATGATAAGATAACTACAACAACTCTAAAAGATCGTATATACTAAAGGATTTTAAGGACGCTTAAGACTTTTATGCGTATGGTTTACCCTTGTTTGTACAACGCCTGTCGCTTTGACTCAATTAGGAACAAGTGTAACAAACAAAACAAACTGACAACTAATGACTTCTTTTTATCTTTAGTGAGGTGCGTGTTACGGCGCTTGCGTAATGAGCCTGGCTTGGTTTTATTGTTTGGAATTTACTTTTTAACGATGTGTTTGACACAAACTTATTCTGTTTTTAGGGAAACCTCGTTAGTTTTTAGATAAGTAGGCACGAGATTATTTTCCATACCTAATTGAATGAGGTTTTAGTCACAGTGATAACTTAAACTCTTAGGTCTTTAGTTACGTCAACCAGTTTGCCTACCGCGAACTCCGAAGTTTGCAATTTTCGGGGATTTGTCTTTGTCACACCAACGAAGACATAATTAGAATGACAGAGACAAATCCCCGAAATTTGCGAACTTCAGAGTAAGCGGTAGGGCTGCTGACGTTTGGTTTTAGAAACTAATCTAATATAAAATATTAATATGTATACCAAAATTTTCATTAACAGCGACATACGCATCAGCAAATGCAGCTGGTCATGATTATGAATGACATTAATAATCATTTTGAACGCACAATAAAAGTGAAAATGAACGTCGTCACATCCGGCGGGACGCTTCGCTTTCTAGGAAGAGCCTGCGACGGACGGAATACTAACGACTCTTGCGCATCAAGTACTTGAATTATATTAATTATGATAGAGGCATTGTTCTATAGAAATTATGATTGTAGCGTTATGGTAGCGCGTTCACACTTTAAACATACGAAATAGGTTAAAGGAGACAACAAAACGTTACTTGCACACTTAGTGTTAATGCTTAGGTAAGTACACATAAC